>JAWNBB010002466.1:0-10001 GCA_036325645.1 Balantidium ctenopharyngodoni
CCAATCCCCAATCCCCATCAATATGATGTATATGCATTCAAGTTTCAATTTCACTTACATCACAAATACTGATTTGTAATACAAAAATTAATGCTTATCAAAATTTAAAATCTTATTTATATCTATTAAAAATTGGATACTTTAATTATTTATTCTATACAAAAATAAAATCAGATCTAAGAAATGACTTATAATTACGTTATAATATCAAATATACATTTACTTTTTAATAGGGAAGATACTGATTTTTACTAACCTATCATTATTCATCTATTACCTATATATAAACAAATATATATATAAATAAATATCCTTCTTCTTCCATATTTTTTTCCAAATAGAATGTCTTTGATTTAACTTGCATAGATATCGTCTTTCATTTGCTCGTTGTTACTGCAATTATAATCTTCATTAATTATATTCGAATTAGGATCGTCTAAAAGTTGTTGATCGGTTTGCTCGTTACGTTTTAGTTTTAAAGTATTATACTTAGAAAAATTCGACATATTTTCTGGTATGATTGGTGTAGAATTACTTAGATTATCATCATTATTTTTACTTTTCAACAGGACGGTTCTTCCGAATTCAAATGAAGTAGCTCGAGAGCCGAATTAAATTTAAATTTTATTTTCATGTTTTCTTGCGGTTGAATTAGTAATAATGGCTTTTTAACTTGAGTTGTTAGCATCCGATAGTTCCTTCTAAATGAATCATGACCGTTATTGAGAATATTTGAATTTGGAGTATCTGGTTGATTCTGTTTCTCTTCTTTTAATATATTAAAATAATTCCTTAGATTAGGGTTGACCGAACTATTCCTCGTTGAGCTACATTTTGTGGAAATATTCCCTTTTTATTATTTTCATTATTATGTTTAGGATGTGACTCAGATAAAATCTCGTTTCATAAGTTTTGAAAAACATCATCCTTACTTCCGTTATGATTAATCTCAGAACAGTTCATTCTCATTTCATTGCTCTTTAATACAGGAAAAACAGCATCAACATTCATTCGATTATTCATCTTCGAAAATAATGATTTTCTTCTTTCAAATAGATAATTATTACTATATTCGTTATCGTTTACTCTACCTTCCTCAGAATAAATGTTTAGCTTTTCGTCAGCCCAATTGCAACTATTGACCTTTTCCATGAAAGTACCAGGATTCATTGTCTTAGATTTCACGAAATTTCTCCTAATATCTTTACTATTTCAATTAAATCAACTGTTTCTTAGTTTATTTTGATATTTCTTGTCCTTAATCTGAGTATTGTTTGCCATCCCATCTTTATTGTTTAGAAAATAGTTTCCGTTGTTTCCTAACCCTTCTTGAGGAATTTCTCTGTTCAATTCAGAAGTGCTTTATTTAATTCTTCAAACTTAAAAAGCGCCCCTGCTTCATGCTGTTTTTTTATCTCAGATAAATTAGAAAGGCTTTCTGGTTGTTTCTCCAATGATGAATAATCCGACGTGGTGAATAATGTTCGCATTTTTAGTTTTGATTTTTTTATGATTAAGACTTTGATATTGTATTAGGTAAAAGATGTTATTTATTAAAGCATCTTCCTGTTTAATTATTATCTTCTTCGTTAAAACGCAAATCGCTATTATAATAATAGTCGTTTTATTTTATTATCACTTTATTTAATAAGGTTCTAAACTGGGATGAAACAGGATGAAAGTAATGACAGCATTAATAAGTGGTATTTAAAGAATTTCATATTAAAATAGTTTAAAGATTTGTTAAATGATACAAAAAGATTGGAATGAGATTGTAAAAGATTGTGTGGTATTCATATTGAATTTATTATATTTATTTGGGATTATTGAATAATCATCATTTCATTCTCAGTTAAATACTTTTTGCATTGACTTTGGGATTAATGAAATAAAAAATAATTAAACTGATTAAACTTTTATAGTAATATATCCTTTATTAAAAATCAACTAGATAACCCTGGTGATATATTGTGGACATGAGAATAATTTAATTAAGGTGTATATACTATTTAAATCTGAGATAAATAAGAATATAATTTATTAAAGTCAATGCAAAGAAACCCAGAATACGAAAGTGCTCAACCAATAAGATGTTTAAAATCGAAAACAAAGATCAAACCTCAATCTAGCACGGGAAGATGGGAAAAGACGAACACAAACGGTTTGTGGAAGCCCTATTTATATATGGAATAAACTGGAAAAAGATATCCAAATACATTAAAACTAGATCGACAAGTCAATCTTGTTCCCACGCTCAGAAATTCTTCATTTCCCTCCGTAAAAAATACGCAGAACTATATGGTGACAACAACCTCAATGTCTCTTCTAGTGAACTGGCCGAGTTTACTCCCGAAGAGTTTTCAAGGATATCGCATATTGTCGAAACAATGCCTGAATACGAACTAATAGCTAAGTTCCTGTCCAAAGCAAATCAAATCGGCTCTCTCAAAGCAACTGGACAATATATTCAACAATTAGACGATTCATTCAAAATCGAAACCTTCCTTGAGGACAAAAAAACAAAATTCCACACAACAATGTTTAAACTCATTAAAAACCCAAGCTTAGAAAGCAAAAAAACTAAATCCTTTTTGATAGTGATACTTCCAACCCTACCTTCGTGAAAAACGACAAAAGCACGATAACTATAACAACCGAAACCTACGAAAAACCTGGAACACCCAACACAATATCATTCCAAACAAAGGAATTTTCCGATGGTTACACATTCTCGAACTCCGAAAATGAGCATTACGAGTCTGGCCATTTAAACATCTTTGCGACTAATTTCCTTGATGATGAACTCCTTAATAACGCCTATATATACAATACCGAAAACAAAATGTTTTTCGAAAATGAAAGGAGTCGAAGTAAATCACATAGAAAATAATGAAACGTGAACTTTCCTCGACAACTTAAGCTTTATGCAAGATTGTAATAACTATAAATCTAATTCGGACTTTAATATAGATACTCCTTGAAATGATTTTCATTTTAACTTACATGATATATATGATATAATGTAAAGGTGAGCATTGCTCTCCGTTGCCGACAATATAATGCTATGTCGATTATAAAGAGCTATTCTATTGTATCATACAAGCATGCTATATATTTCAATTTGTTTGCTCATTTATATACAATGACTTGAGCTTGTACATTGGACAATTAATTCGGTATTTATTTAACATCAAAAGCATATATATTTAACAATTTGCATAATAAGAGATTAATAATAACTAATACAAGGTTAATTATCTTTACGATAAGATATGATAGGTTGTATAGAGTACAATGCTAAAATACATTATTTAATGGATTATGTTGATATTTATTAAGTAGATTAACACTATTATTTTTATTAAACGTTCTTATAATTTTTCTTAATATTTTTAGTTTATTTTTAAAGGTGGAGGTGAAGGAATGATACTTCTTTAGCACGATAAGTATCTTTATTAAGATATAAGCCGTAGAAACTGTGTTCGAATATTATATTTTTAATTTGAGAATCAATTATTTCAATGATATTGAAAGTGAATGATAATTAGATGAAAGTTAAAATGGAATAACAATCAACCAAAGTAAGAAGGATCAAAATGAAATATAAAGTAAACTCAAATTGATATTCTATCAAACGAATTTCCAGCAAAACTTTACAATCAAATTAATATCTTCATCAATAAAATCAAATGTTTTATATTATGTTACAATGTTAATCAACAATATGTTAATAAATGAAATCCGGCTTAAAGGTAAGTTGTTAATGTAATAGACTTATTAACCTAATTATCCTGATACTTATTTATTCCTTTTTAGTATTGTCTTTCTTCTTCTCAGCCTTGGTTTTATTTTCGTTTATTTCGATCTTTTTGACTGTAGTAATAAGGAAAGTAAGTAACTTCCAAAGTACAAGTATTAAGTCAATAATATTTTTGATAATTAAATAAAGGATTAAAGGAATATAAATAGGAAATATAATCTGAAATTATATTTAATCGCTCTTCACCTGTGTGATTCGACACCCGGAATAATCGTTTATATAAGCATATATATCTAAGTATATATATATCAATGTAGATTTATATATTACCTCTAGAGGTTAATCAATATTTATATTTATGAGTTCCTTTAGTTGTTCGTTTATTTTTCTCACTGCGATGTCTTTAATAATCAGGAGGAAATATATTGTATCAAATTCAACGCGGATTTTTGAGTACTTTTCTTCTGCAAATTTCTCGATTTTCTCACATATTTCCTCGTTGCCGTCCTTCTCACAGCCTAATTCACTGATTAAATTCAATACATATTTCGAATCGTCTTCACCGATGAGTTTCTTTCATTGAGATATTAACTCTTTTAAGACTTGTTCAATTGTGGTTTTGTTTTTTATTAATTCTCTTTTAGTTATTATAAGCTGCTGAGGAGATGCCTGGATGATATTATTTACACTGCTTTTACGGACTGTGTTGTTGCCGTTGCCGTTGTCATTGTTGATGTTCATTTCCTCATCCGATTCGTCATCCGGGTCTTGAACGTCAATTTTTTGAACTGTTTCATTTTCGTCGTCGTCGGATTCTGTGCATTGGTATTGCATTTGAGTACTTTCCTGATCGTCTTCAATGGAATTCGAATCGTTTCATTTGTTTGTGCTGTTATTTGTTTGTGCTGTTATGGAATTCTCTATCAATATCCAAGGTTTACTTGGGTTGACATATTTCTTATTTGTATGAAGCATTTCCGGTTTCTTTGTCGCTTTGTTGAGAGGAGGTTCAACGTGGTTATGATTAATATTATTTTTCGTTCCTATTTTTCCGATGTTTGCATTCTCTGACTTGCTGAACTCTGTGATGAGATCGTCGAAAATATTGTCACCAGGTTTTGATTTTCTTGTTTTATCGGCGTCGTTACGATTTGTTCTGGTTAAGTTAGCACAGTCTGAAGTTTCTGAAGGATGAGGTTTTCATTTTGGATGGGATGAATGTTGAGGGTGGTTGTTGTCTGGGAGGGAAGAGATTTGATTTGAATCGTCTTTGTCTTGTTGAATATGGTTATGATGATGATTCTGTTGATAAAAGTTCCTTATATTTGGGGTTTTGTCGGGAGATATGATGTTATTTGAGTTGTTATTGGGATTAAATATGCTTTGTTGGTGGTTATCATTTTTTGGTTGGATGATTTCGGGGTTTGTATTGGTAAAGTTTGATTTTGACTGATTGTGGAAATTGTCGTTAATGATTTTTTCATTTGGATTTTGATGTGAAGATAGGACATTTTTATTGATGTTGTTTGTTTGAAAGATATCATTGTTTTTATGGGTTCATCTTTGCTGAGTTTGTGGATCTTGGGTAATTTTGTCTTTTTCCTTTTCCATTTCCATTTCTATCTCTTTTAATCTCGCCTTTTCCTTCTCTGTCTCTATCTCTTTTAACCTTACTTTTTCCTTTTCCTTTTCCTTTTCAATCTCTAGCTCTTTTAATCGCACTTTTTCCTTCTCTATCTCCATCTCTTTTAATCTCGCTCTTTCCTTTTCCTTTTCCTTTTCCTTTTCCTTCTCTATCTCCATCTCTTTTAATCTCACTCTTTCCTTTTCCATTTCTATCTCTTTTCATCTCGCTTTTTCCATCTCCTTCTCTATCTCTTTTCATCTCGCTCTTTCCTTTTCCTTCTCTATCTCTTTTTCTTTTTCTAATCATTGAGCTTTTTCCTTCTCTCTTGCATTCGCCTTTTCAATTTCCAATTCCTTTTCCCTTCTCTCTCTTTCTTTAACTAATTCCATCTCTTTCTCCCTCTTTTTAGCTTTCTCAATTTCTACTTCCCTTTCTCTCCTTTCATTTTCCTTCATTTCTTTCTCCTCTTTACTATCTTTCCTATTCACTGGTAATTGTATCACCCCGATTCCACCTTCCCTTCTATCCTTGTCTTTCTCCACTATCTGATTAAAATTAAAATTCGCCAAATTCAAATTCTTCGCCTGTTCGAATCAAAGCACCTTATTTATGGGTCGTTGTTGCACCGCCATATACTTGAGAAATCCTTTATTAATCTTCATATTATCATTACCATTATTCCCTTTCTCTTTGCTTTCGCCCATCTGCTTGGGCATTCCATTCATAAACTCAGGATATAATTTCAGTATCTGCTCAAACACACCGTACTGTTTCGCCTTTTCATAAAACACCGGTTTCTTGATAATTTCATACACATTTGGCCTTTCGTCGACGTTCAGGGTCAGGATTATATTCACCATCGACCTGATTTCATCTGAATAAACCGAAGACACTGGGCTATACTTCCCTTTTAATATTTTCAATATCAACGCTCCTTGACTATTAGCATTAAATGGGTGTTCGTACGTTCACATTTCATATCAAATACACCCGAGTGCCCAGACATCGCTTTTATCATTATAAGGCCTTTCCTCGCATATTTCCGGTGATAGATAATAAGGAGTTCCAATGAACGTTTTAGCAAATGCAACATTGGTTCAAACCTTCGCTACGCCTAAATCCCCGATTTTAATTTCAAGTGATTTCGTTAGGAATATGTTCAATGCCTTCAGGTCACGATGCAATATCTTTTTCTTATGTCAATAGCCTCATCCAAGCGTTATTTTAATAAACAATTTCCATACAACTTCCTCTTTGAGCAGTTTATTCGTCTTTTAAATGTATCAAGGAAGGTCCGAGGTCGCCGTTATCACAGTACTCCATAACAATATTTAATCAGTTCTTTTCTTCGAAGGAATCGAGGTAACGCACTACATATTCCGAATCGATTTGCGAAAGAATTTTCGCTTCGTTTTTGACTTCCACGATTTGATCTTTTTCTCAACCGAATAACGAGATCTGTTTAAGCACGTAAATGCCTCGATCAGAACGACGTTCGACTTTGTATACGACGCCGTAGGAACCAGTTCCGAGCTTAGATCTTATTATATAGTCTCTTATCATTTATTTAGCTTTAATCTATTTTAAAAAGGTATTATTAATGTTAATATCGGGAATTAAAACGAAAAAGAAATGTGATTTGAGGTGAAAGCGCAATCGCAAGTGTTGAATGATGTCAATTGAAATAGCGTTTCAGGGTAAAAAGCGGAAATGATTGGGATATTTTTTATCATGATTATTGGGTGAAGTTGGGCTTGTGAATAAGTAAAATGTGATCGTGTTATATTGAATACGGTAGATGTTAAGGGATGTTCATGTTGAATAAACTGTAACAAAATGTGCAGGTGTTGGAGTTGACAAAAGAGAGATGTGATTGATTGATTGATTGATTGATGATTTATGGGGATTTATTGAGAAAGTATTCACATGGAATGTGTTTTCAATATTAATTATAAACTATCAATAAAATATTTTTTCTTTCTTAAGGTCGTTTTAGATGAAGATAGAAAAGAACTTTTGGTTGAGGTGAGGGAGAAGAGCTTACCAAAAAGGAAATTAAATAGGATTATAAAGATCTCTTCTAATGTAGTTTCAAGGAAAGATGCTATGCTATTCGATTATTTTGGTTATGGAAATAAACAGAGGAGGAGTCATTCATCGTAAAATAGTTTATAGTTAATAGATAATTATTAAGTAAAAAATGAGAAATTTAGTTTTAATCCTGAGATAGAAGGGTATGAACCGAAGTTCAAAGAAGATGGGAAAGCAGAAAATACTGAATACTTGTGCAATAAAATAATAATAATAAGAATAATAATAATATTATTATTAAAAAACGAACCAATGGTATGGAAATGGAAGAGTAATTCAATCAAATACCAAGGTAGATACAAAGGAAGGGTGAAAAAGAAATACATAATTCCCTTATCTGTAGAACATTGTCCAAGCCATACCGAGGATAAATTGAGGTGGAGTACCCAGACTAAATTGATTTTGATTATGAGGTTTTTTCATCGAGGGTATTACAATAAGTTTATCCAAATTCCTTTGTTGTCCGTATCCTTCTGAATTCATTCATCTAACTTGTGGGTTGATCCACCATCAAAAGTAAATCGGTTTTATATACTGAAAAAGCCTGCGAATGATGTATTCGTATTATTATTTGATTTTCATCTTGAATGAATTTGATTTCCTTATTCTTTTCAAAAGATCTTTTCCCGATTTGTCGGAATTTATTAAATATTAACAAATCAACAAATATCCAACATCCCATCAAATATATTTTCAATGATTATGTTGATGTGGATAATCACACTAAGAGTCTTAAAAATGTATCTCAAATATATATCTTGATTCTTATCTCAGGCTTATTTTTTCTTATATCCTTCCCTTTCCTTCCCTTTCCCTTTCCTTTCCTTTCCTTTCCTTTCCTTCTTGCGCTGCACCCGTTTCAACTGATGATCTTTGTTTTATAACCAGCTTCATCAGAACCAATAGACTGACGCTCCAAACTTAATCATCAACAATACTATTGTTCTCTGTTTATTCACACATTTCTATCTCCGTTGCAATCCTTTAATTTCGTTTCCATAAGAGCCGATTTCAAACACCAAATTAACAAAAATACTTTTGTTTGTATTATTAAATTATAACCTTATTCACTATGATCCGCCAATGTCCTTATCATTTCAATGTGTTTATTTATCCTTCCTGACTATAAATCCAACGTCAACAAACCTCATCAAGTACAACATTAAAACATTAATTTCCTTTTAATAATCAATAAAAAACACCCTCCTCCTCAATTTGCAGCAATAACCAAAACAATCATCCACCTTATCATAATATGCTCATTAACCCAATTGAAACCTTTACTCTCTCCGATCCCGTAAATACTAGAATCAACCTTTTCAAACGCAACATACTTTTCATCTCAATCAAACACCATTTGATACTTACTTATAAACCAATACCCAATTACAATAAAATTAATGTCTTCATAAAACTCAATTCTGAAATGGACTCTCTCGACCGAAGGAAGACTGTCGAACAAGTCGATGTAATTCAATACAATGATAAAGTCGTCGAATACAAACCTAATTTTAAACGCTTTAAAATGCGGGAGCACGCTTTGATCGCATTCTACGTAATACATTTTTCACCCTTTACGCAATGTACAATAGCTTTCTAAGTCCTTAAATATTTCATCGTAGAACTGCTTGCGGTACATCGCCGGGATTAAAATATTTTGTGTTCATGTTTCGAAGTGCAGGGTGATCGGGTTGTCTGAGAATCTCAAAAAAGGAGTGTTGTTTATGGTAAACTCATTGATGTTGATGATATATTTCTTAGTGTTTCATTGATAGTTAACCTTGAAGTGGTTGCTAAAGTCCAATCATTTTCGATCTATGTAGATATTCGTGTCCTTTTCAAAGGAGAAGACACGGTTACTAATGCGATTGTCATTGTAAAGTTGTTCAATCAAGGAGAGGTTTCCGTTACCAAAGCCGATAACTGACGCCCTGATTGATTCGGGAACTGGATCGATGTCTCAGAATTTAAAGTTTTGAAGATAGAAATTCACATGAGATCACATATCAGTAGATTCTAAGCCGTGGATACTGTTTTCAACCGTTACATAAGTTGTTGTATGGTGGAAGGAGGAGGACTTGCCGTGTTTAAAAAGAGGATCAGGGAATATGAGAAAACAATAGTCGAAACCGATATCAATGTTGAAAATCATGGTTTGATAAGGTGTACCAAGCTGAAGTTCCACTCCGATTTTTTGATATAAATGATCAATTGAGGTTCTGAGGTATACATATGAATTAACAGGCGTTGCTCAGATTAATAGTTTGAGTCAGAGGAGGTTGAGCAACAAAGACATCAAATTATTAATTATTTAAATAACAGTAATTTATTAAATTAAGGCGGGACACAATTGGAGGATTAGATCAAAAGGAAGATTATTTAGTTTATTCACCGGATACGTGAGATGAAGAAGGAGAAGGAAAAGAAATAGATATTAATATTACATTTAATGAGATTTGACTAAGATATTAAATAATATTGTTCCTTCTTATTTTATCCCTTGGGGATTGGGGATTGGGGATT
>JAWNBB010002486.1:0-12006 GCA_036325645.1 Balantidium ctenopharyngodoni
CCCAATCCCCAATCCCCAATCCCAATCCCCTATATTAAATAGATATCTTCATTAGATTATTCATCATAAACTTTATTTATTCTCCCTTTCCAACATGTCCACCATTTCTTCGTATCCAATTCCCAATCATATTTAATGCTTTAAAAAAGAAATTCTTTTTAAATAACCTTTAAAAATCATTGCTTAAACATAATTAAAAGGGTTAATCAACTCACTTCCTTCATGATAAATAAGGTAAGGTATAACAATGATCATATACATAATACATAGGCAAAAGCAAATAATTCCATACATTTTCCTCCTAAACTTCGGTCCGACTAATTGATTCAGCATCGCAAACGGATTAACCGTAAACTGTATCCTTCCAACCGGAGGCGGTAAATACGGATTCACATTCGGTTCTTTTCTCCTTTCCCGACCTGACACATTTCGGCTTTCCACATAGGAACAATCTCCATCGAGCACATCATTCGTCCCGCTTTTTTATCATTCTTAAATAATTGAACCCAGAACTTTTCCCTATCCGCGTCACTTGATTCGAACTCGATGTTAGTCCCTCTCTCGCCTAAACTCAAATCTTTAAAATACTTTTCTGTGAATTTAATAGGGATATCAAGGATATTACAGTCTCTTATCATACGATAAATATTGATCGAACTTCCACAGATAAAGTCATCCCTCGCTAAGATATCATTATCATAAACAAGAAAACTAAGAGAATGTTTATCTCTTGGCAACTCAACATCAAATCACATTCTCCAATTGAACGACGCATCTCCGTTCTGGCAACGGTAGTGGATATCCGTGCTTTGACTTTTATCGTTGTCTCAATATGAAATAATGTAAACATCGCTAGTCCCTTCCGTATCCAAGCACTCAATGTCTTCCGTTTCGTAAATACATCAACGCAGTTGAACTTTATTCTTCGGCTCTGGGGAAATGTTCCAAGGAATACTTGATAAAGGATCATTCTTATTAAATATTTCTAAGAACATGATAATATCCCCCTGCTTGTTCTTGAAGTCTGGATGATAAATATTCCTCCTTTCAATAGGCTTGTGCTTTCAATTCGTCCAGTTGTAATCAAAGAATCGATCTTCGATATCTATCGTAGTACTACCGATTCACTCGTCGGAAAATAACGGATCGTAGTCGTACACTGAGATCGTCAGAGTACCATTCCCAGGTAAAGTAGAAGGAATGTCGTAATATTTATACCAATCACAGTTTTTTTTATCGTCGATTTTATTTTTTCGTTCGTTGACGACATCTTTACGGCTGCCCAAGGATATTTTTATATACGGGTCACTATCACTAAAAGCGTCTTTCTTTGAGAGTTCACATCAACGGAGGATATAAACACGGATAATCACCGAAGTTTTCACGATCATTTTCTTGGTAATACTGTTGTACTTGTTATGGTTTTGCAGGGAATCGATACGAAAAGGTTCATTTTTTTGTCAATTCTGTATCTTAGTGTTGTATTCCTTCAGTTTCTCGCTTTCGACGATACGGATAATCGCCTTGAATGTTCCGTAAGATTTAACGGATGCGTTGCTGGTTATGCTCTCTTCGGTCTTGAGCACGTCGTTGTTCTCTTGAAGTGTGTTATCAAACACTTTTATTATTTTACTGTGAATGTTCGTGCTTGCCATACTGTCAAAGAACTGTTTCTTTTTGTCTGCAGTATCCACGAACTTCTCCCTTACGATAGTGGATTTTCAAAAAGGAGATGACATTTTTCATTCAGGTACATTTTCCAATTCTGTATTAAATATACGACGATAGTGCTTTCTGTTGGTGGATTCCCCGGAGGTGAAATCGAAGTTATTACTTAGCTCTCCATTCAAACTCCCTTTGCTTGTCCTGTACGTTGAAGTGTATTTATTAAACCCTCACGGGAAGAACTTACTTTCTTCCGGTGCTCACAACTCATCTTCAATATAGTACTCTTGATAATCTTTATCATTTTTCGAAATGCCTGGAATTTGATATTTCTTAAACACCGGTTTCAAAACAAAGTACTCGCTTTTGAATTTATTTTTATCAAGCTCCTCCTGGTCGATCGGGGTGAGGTTGAACTTACAAAGCTCTTCTTGTGAATTGATTCAGTATTTATTATCAATGAAATTGTAATTGTCGTCGTGATTATTTCCGGCATTGTTATCAACGAACTCGTGTTCAACTAAAGGAACTTGTAAATCTTTTTTGTTCTTTTTTTTGGAGTTTCACATATTTTCACTGTTATCAAACATAATATCATCGTTGACGTCATTGTAGTTCTTGTGTTTCTTGATATTTGTATTGATTACATTTAAATCGCTTCCATCTTGACCAAACGCCGAGAACGGCGCGCTTAAGATTTTTCAATCTTCATCGATTTCATCATGTGAATCTTTGATAATCTGAGCAATATCCAATTCGAAAATCCCTAAATTTTGTTTCATGATTCCGCTTAAAATGTAGTCGTAAACCTCACATTGAAGTGAAGGAACATAGGTGAGATCGCGTGGCATTGCAGCGCTGAATTTAATAATCGAAGTTATGTTTGGATTATTCCCACTTTCCTTCGGCTCTGTCTTGATTGGTTCTATCTCACCCGAGCGATCTTTGTCATTCTCATCAACGAAGTTGATGCTATTTAAATCAAAATTAATAAACGCCTTTTTGATGGGTATTATACTTCAAGGGAGTCAATCCCTCAGACCGAGGATATTAAACTCAAAAGAATACATTGTTTTCGGTGGCACTATTTTAATCTTGCTTAAACTGTCATGTTTCCAGTTATCACTATCAAATCACCGGCAACTCAATCACAGTTGCCCCTTCTTCCGGTTCGACTTATTCAGAAGGAGTTGATGCCATTTCGGCTTCAATTCACTGTGGAGGTCATTGACGGTGTACGCCATTTCACATAACCAAATGTAGTTATAACACAAGAAATCATCGCTGAACTGATCCTTATCCATTACTCTTGTATATATTATCGGCCATGTTGACTTATCCTCCAATGAAAAATAAATATCCGAAAACACAAGGTGTTCGTTCCAAATACCGTTGATGCAATTATGTTTGACACTCGTTTTTTGATTCGTGCTTTCTCAACTCATTTCCACATAGGGGTCACTTGTCCCATCGCTATCGCCACTGATTAATTGCTTCGACATATGAACGTTGATCACCAAGGTATAGAATTTCCCATTTGTTCACCCCATTTCGTTGAGTGATCATTTAGGTTGAAGACCAAATATTTCGTTGTTATCAATGTGCACATTGTTCTTCTCTCGTTTCACAACAGCTTCTAAATCGTCACTATCGAAACTGTTTTGAACGTCGTTTTTATCGTTTTTATCGTTTTTATTAGTAGAAGTCTCCTTTTTATCACTGAAATATTTCTCGATTTCAAGCTGTTGATAAGCAGGTAATGCTTCATCTCATTTATTTGTGAGCATTAGCCTCAGTTTAAGTCATCCCGACATTGTATTATCCTTAACAACGCCTTTACAAGGCTCAGCGATGAGTTTGATTATCATCATTCGATTGTTCATCCTGAAATAGTGTGGGCGAATGCGTTGGAAGCAAATAACTTCGAGTTTTGAATTGAGTAAATATATGAATACATCAGGGATTTCCTCCTCACTGAAAGAGGCGGTATACGCAATAATGTTTCTCGTTATGTAATAATCGATATTCCTGTTTATTGCTTTCCTTGCCTCGAATAAGCACGCTTTATCTCAGAAGGAAATTCGTACTGCGTATTCACCTGTTTTCTCAGGGAGATAATATATGGAGTCAATTTTAATATTTAATTTCCATTGACATGGGGTACCCACCTTGTTCGCAATGGTGATAATATCATTCTTGATCACGCTTTTATTCCATGCAGGTTTTTCAGTTTCAGTTGTCGTAATCCTCATCAATACACGGCCTTTCCACTTAGAACCGAACTCGCTGTTACTGTTCATTATTTGATAGTATTCATTTTCTTTCCCGCAGGCTGACCCGTAGAAGCTGGAATAGAAGAAAGAATTATATTTATCGTTGATAATATCGTTGATGTTTCAGTTAAACGAGGCTAGCAACAGCTCCCCGAACACCGTTTTGTCCTTTCAATAAAATGTGATCTCTTTACTAACCGCTGGGATATTCACCGGGATCTCCAAGCACTCGTTCCAGATTATTTTATCGTTTTTCATTTTCACAATTTCCGTACTAATTTTCTTCCCCATGTATTCGACTTCAATGTACCCATCACATGATTTTCCGACTTTCTTATCGACGTCTTTCTCGTCGGGAAGGTCGTCCCCGTAAAATATTTCAATGCTGCATTGCTTGTGCTTTAGCTTTATTTGCGATGGTATTCAACACTCACCGCTATTATTGGACATGTTCGGAGGAAGATGTGATAAGTCCACTCTCGGATCGTTATCGTTTAATACACTTATACTTAAGCGTAAGTAACCGTTGATTTTCGTAATGTCTTTCGCGTCGGGGTTTGCCAAGGCAATCCAAGTGTTTTTCATTGAATGATTCGGAAAGTTGTAAATGTATTCAAGGTCGAACTCGTACTGTCCAAGGTAGTCTTCTCGAGAAGAATTGTTTAAATCATACACTTCAATTCAAATTGCTTCTTTGTCAAGCTGATGAACAGTGAGGTCGGTTTTAGAAAAATAAAAGTGCTCGTTGAAAGTGTTTTCTGTACATGGGATCTTGAGCCGTGCAGTACGTTGAGACGTTGAGAAACACGTTGATTTAACACAGGGAGAAGGGAGGATGTCTGGGTTTTTGCTAACAAGGTTCTTGACTTCTTCAATTAGGATGTGGATGGTGTAGTCACCTTTTTTAATTCATGACAATGACTTCGTTTCTGGTTGCTTTGGCTCTTCTTCGGCGGGTTTTTTATTTTTGTTTTCGTCTTCTTTTTTTGGCTCTTCTGACATTTTATATTTTTAATCTAAAAATATTATGTATTATCATAGCATTTGAACTTTATTTTTATTTATGAAATCCCAAACTGAATCGAATTGTGAGTCATGTACTAGATGAAGGGTATTTAAGGGTATGATACGTAATATTGAGGGATTTATAATGTCATGTTTTGCTTTTGATTGTTATTTTCTTCGGGATAACCCCGAAGGAAATGTACAGAATTGATATTTGAATGAAGTATTATGAATGCTACTAGTAATTGGTATTATTATTGTTAAGTTACAATACAATGTACATTGTTTGTGTTAATGTTATTCTAGGTAATTTGAATATGTAAATGATTAGAATATGATATGTCAGTCTGGGTGGTACCCGAAAGAAAAGGCTCGAGAATTAAAGAATGTGCAATGCGTTTAAGTATTGAAGTGAATATAAAAAAGAAAGAAATAATAAAAGATAATATCTTATGTAGTGGTATCGATAACGGCAGGAGATAGATTTATAATTGTTTGCATTGGAATATACGACTTGGGATGGTTATGACATTGCAACTTAAATTTATGTCGTTGAAGTATTTTTATTCGACACGAATAGACTTGTGGCATTAATTGATGGAGTTAGTATTAAAGTAAGTCAATACTATTGTTTTAGATGTTACTTCATATGTATCTTAGGTAGCGTGAGATTAAATTAATTCTCTTTATATTTGGATAGCTCTTTTTTGTATATTTTTTCTCCAATGATTGCTCTTCCAAAAGAAAACATATTCATCGCTGATTATCCAGTAATTTTTCAATGTGATTTTTCCTTGCGTTGTGCTCTGTGAACCATGGCGTCTCTGTTCTGATTTGTTGTAAATATGTAAAGTTTTTTAATGTGCTATTGTATTTATAGAATTATATTTTTTACATTCTGTTCTAAGCAATTTCGCTAAAAGCTTATTATAATAAAGTCTTGATAGCATTTAATTTGAGAGTGTGCAGCTTTAAAAGTTCAAGCTTTTGCATTTCCAGTAACCTTTTTTATTGTTGTATTTATTATCTCCCCACTCTCTTTAATCTTCCTTACATTCCGGAGAATCGAATACAGTTCGAAGTTCATTTTGATAAATCTTATTTTCGAACCCGATAGCTTTATCCTTAAACTTTAGTTCTTAACCCTTCTAACCATCCGGAATAATAACCCCTTTTAAAACATATCATCCTTTTTTATCAGTCTATTCAGTTTCCTTGAAACATCACCGTTCACATTAACTCACTAATTAAAGACTAACAGCTTCACTCCAAAGAAAAAATAATTAATCCTCCACCTGCTCATAATGAGGTAATAAGAACAAAATACCTCTCTCTCCATGTTTTCCTCGCTGTACCGACCAAGCTTTACCAAGACAAGAAATAACTTCAACATAAAAATATATAATTATATCATTTGTAATATGAATAATCCCTTTAACTCTCACCTTAATTACATTCCATTTTCAATCTTAATTCAATTACCTTTGACTACTTTCCTTCTGTTCCTCTTCATTCAATTTCACAACCATCTGACTCTTCAAAGCCTCTGGTATCAAATTAATCATATCAATACTCGAATGCAAATACACATCTCAATTATTCTCGATATTTTTCCAAACTAACGTATACACAATTATACAAATCACAGCCCAAATAATAAACACCACCGTAATAATCAGCTTGTAATAATCGACGTAATCATTGAAATACTTCTGTATCTCCGTTTTAATCACAACATACCAAGGCCTGATAATGTACCGAATAAACAAACTCCCTTCATTAAAATCCTTTGAATTGTTATACTCATCAAACTCGGGATTATTGTCCTTAAAATATTCTTGCCCTAAATACCGAATCACTTCGAACAGCCTTAGCAACACCGCTCGGAACCCGTACTGCATCACTCCTAGGAATTCATTAGTTAAATAATCACCCGTGTTGATATCAGTAATATCTCGACTCAATTTATTGACAAATCATATCATATAATCATTACTCAAATGATTCATGTTTGTAAATGTAACCGTGGTTCACCTTTCCAACGGCTCAGTCAGCATTTTCAGTTCCCTCTGAAACACTTCCTCAATGTCGAAATTTCCAAGAATAGGCATACCACTGTTAATCGACTTTTCAAAGTAGAAATTCTTGGCGATGTTATAGCTGAGAACTCATTCACTCTCGCTATAATTTGTGATGTTATTTACATCGGAGAAATGTTTGATGCTATTCATCGCGACATCAACGAAGCAAAACTTGAAAATGAAATAGCACTGGAAGAACCAAAAAAATCAGATGATCCCTATGAAAATGTATCAGTATTGTTTATTGGACGTGATCGATTGATTATACTCGTTTCGTTGCTTAAATTTCGTAATCACGATATTATCGTCCTGCGCTACCGAGACGTACTGAGATTCGTTTTGGTTTTGATTATTGTTATTGTTCTCGGCGTCGTCGATCTCATCCATGCCAAACATTTTATTTAGTCATTTATTAAGAAACGCTTCGCTGCTTGCCTTGAGCTCCTCGAACTTCATTTTTTTTATCGTCATAATTAGGTCAACCGGTCTTGTTCCTTCCAATAAAAATTGTTTAATTGCATTATAGATTAAAACTGTGAATATCAGCGTCACGAAAAATGACACGATGAATATGACTTGCAGAACTGTGGTCATCTCCGCGTTGTTTTTTCACTCCTGTGCGATGACGAGGGAGAGTTTCCTCCACTCCGTGAAGTAATCATTGAGTAAATTCTGGATTAATTCATAAGTATTTCTTTCTTTCATATTGATGTTATCAATATTTGTTATTGTCGCCACGAAAAAAATCGAAGTCGGAATTCGGTTCATCCCTGTCCAGAAGGGTTGATACTCGGTGTCGCTGACTCCGTTGATTAAAGTGCGAATGTTGATCTGGTCGTTGTTGACGATATTGTAATAATCGTCGCTGAAAGTCACAGTGATCTTATTGAACTCGCTGATACAAGATGAAATATTAGAACGATAGTTATTAAGTTCACTAAGCATTGATATGATATAATCTTGGGATGTCGTGTAATGTCCATCGGGGAAATCGTAATTATTATTAAATGTTTGGACGAGCACTGCTTCGGTGAGAAAGAACTTGGAGTACATTCAATAACTAAGTCAATCATGAGCGGTGTTGGTATAGGAAACAAAGTGCTGAAGGTTATTAATTTTATTAAAGGAAAGCGCAAATTCTAAGGACAGCATTGTAAGGATAATAATGAAATAGGTGAATGAAAGTAGTTTGATATACAAAATCGATTTCTTTGAGAATCAGTTACTGAGTGACGCAGTCGTCGATGAAACGATATTAAGATCACCCGAAGATGTATCAAATGTGTTCGGGATTCCTGGTTGTTCTTCCTGTGCGGTGACAAGTTGCCTCTTATCAAGAAGCTTACTTCGAGCGATGCGTTTTAAAAAATCATCAAGTGTGATATTTATATTCGGTTCGATACCAACACCGGCGTTGTTCTCTTCTTTATTTGGTCATTTTTTTTTGAGGAAGATCTCCTTGCCGTAGAATGGGAGTATCTTGATAAACTGCTTAATATCTTCAGAGCCTTTCAACTGGAACTCCCTTATTTTCTCAACCGTTCAAATATTTTCAACTACTTCTTTAACATCACTTTCGTCTTCGATGATTGAGTCTGAATTATCTTTTTCCCTTTTCTTCTTCGTTTTCTTGTGGGGGCTTTCATTGTCGTCGCTATTACTTTCGTTGTTAACATTTTTATTACTGTTTTTCATATTACTATTACTCATATGCAAGCCACTCCCTGCTCATATCCCTCGGGTGATGCTCTGATTGCTCGTGTTGAGCATTGTTTCTTCGATTTCCTTTTTTGTTTTTTCTCACACGATATCCGCGCGGATGTAGTTCAACTTTAACACATCGTATAACATTACCCGTTTCGAATATTCTTGGACTCCGTTCGGGTCGAAGCCTGGTTCATTCCTAAGACCGTTACCGCTGTTGCCGCAGTTGCTGTTCTCACACTCGATGAATTTAAAGCAATAGCCAATGATTTCATTTTCGTAAAATTTAAAATTCGTAATTGTGAGCATTATTTGCTTCTTCTTCGAGTCGATAATTAATTGCTTCATGTCGACGTTTTGTGTGTTATTCATGTCATTCATTTCGTTTTTCGGATAGATTCAGTCAGGAAATATCCACGTTACCATTATCGCTTCTTCTTCGAACGAGGGTAAAATGTCGACCAAACTAAGACCTTCACCGTTATTTCAATCACTTGCTTTTATTCAGTTGTTCAAGTTGATTCAATGTTTTTTTAATAAATCCATAGTTCAACCGAGGTTGATGGCGGATGATGATATCGCATCAACAGTGAAGTCCGCCTTTGTGACGATGTAGTAAGGATAAACAACTTTCGGATCTCTTGGTTCGAGTTTGGTTTTAATGATAAACGTATTCGAGAAATCATCGTCATTGTATATCCCGAACTTCGCGTTGACTGGCGTTAAATACCCAACTTTATTCTTTAGTCAGATAAAAATTTGTTTTTTTTCCCGGGATTTCAGATTGTCTTTATTGTTCGCAGTCATAAACGCCCTCATCGCCTTCAATCGCGAACCGAGCATCTTAGCGTGTTCTCCTTGGAATAGCATCGGCATTAATCATTCGATTTTCTTACCGATGATCTCCTGTTTCGGGAAGCCCAGAAGGGAAATCATCGTGTTGGAGCATTGAATTATATTGCAACTCCCCATATCATTGCTACGACTGTAAAATATGCAATCTTGTCCTTCTAAAATCGTGTCTCAGTTATTCATATCGATTTTACTCCCGTCGGTTTTTAATATTTCGAAATTTTGTTCTTCATTTCACTTCTTTGCGACTTCTTCGGCTTTGATTTTGTTCTGAAGAATCTCACGGAGAAACAAGCAATAGAGCTGTAAAATACTATGTTGATCACTTTCCACCTTTTGCGTTTTGAATTCCTCCCATAGCTTATTCAATTCATTTCAGTAATCGTTTCAACGGTTACCAACGTAAAACAGTTTATTTAAGTTTAAATTATTCGTTAAGTTCGTTGCGAGGTTTCCCCAGAACTCACCGTATCATTTTGTCGCTGCGTCGATTCACAGTTTAAACCTTTTGTATTTATGAGGCAGAGTGTCTTCGATTTTCATCATCTCATCGTCCCCGAATTTGCTATTGATCATGCTCACGCTTTTCTTTATGAAGAAGATGATATAATCCTCTGTAATGGAGTTCTTAAACTTTTCAAGCTTATTCAAGTACATCTTGGCGTTGCTCATGTTATATTTTTTATCATAGTTAAACTGAACAAAGTTCAGTATTACGATCTGACTGTTCGGGAATTTTTTTATGGCTTCATTGAATAGAATGTTCATGTAATGCAGGAGAGATGTCTTTTGAACTTGGTAATTTCCTTGATTCTCAAGGAACTTCTTGAGAGGACATTCTTCATTTGTGCACGTTTCCTCGTGTATCGCTATTTGCCCTCGAAGTAATATCTCCTTTTTTTTAAGCGAGTTGAAGTTACCTGATTTATTATTCGCGTTTTTATTTATAAAAGCTTCGATCAGGACTTTCAGGTAGTTTATCCGCATTAAAAATTCATTCACGTTTTTAAAATTCGACTTTCCCTCGGAAAACTCGTTCCTTCATGCACGATAATATAATATCGAAGCGATGAAAATGAAGGGGTAACCCACGGCAAGCAAATAGATCATTCCGTTAAATTGAGTCGATGCGACTCAATTACATATCAACACGATAAGAAATGTCCAAAACACGGATCAATTTCTCATACTTACCATACACTGCAAAAAGAAGGAATTGTATGTCGGGTTTTCCCACGCGTTTTTCACGTTCAACAAGCTGCCCAAGGCCATTATCAGGATGAATATCCATTTATCATTGATGCCGATATAAAGGATAACTCAGACGATTTTGAATATTACTCAAAACGTGTCTGCGGTGGGATTGATTATCGTTGTCGGTTTTCGAGCGTTGAAAGGGTTGAAATTGAATACAGCGTTTAAAATAATCAAACCGAGAAATAACAGCATAACTAGCACGGCTAATGCCACGTATAAATAGTGCATTCCTTTCCAACATTCAATCGACTCTTTAACAATTGCAACTTTTCCTTGTTCACATTTTATCACTCACAACATGATTTCGCTCATTGGAACTAGGAAAAACACGCAGATATTGCAAGTGATGTAACTAGTGAAGGAGACGCAGAAACGATAAAGTTTCGACTCGGTTTGATTGAAACTTAAAGTCATTGAAACGAGAAGAAAATTCGCGAAGATAAAAGCGAGGAGGATAACGAAGATAATGAAATAATAGTTAAAAGTTAGGTATTTCATTAAAGGGGTTATACGTGTCGCACCGAAAATAAGCTGGATATAGTCCATTGTGTTATCGTTGATTTTCCAAAGGGATTTGAACAGGTCAATGAAAGCGTATGATATGAGTTCCAGTGTTTCGAATATCATGAAAAATGAAAGAAGGAGCAAGGAAATACTTTTTTTACGAAGAGTTGAATAGTAGAAGTTGAAGATACGGTATTTAAATTCCATTTCGCGGTTACTGTCTCATTCCTTGGAAAGTCAGATTATCTTCTCATCTTTTTCCATCGAAAGTTTATTGCTTTTTTTGTTTTAATATATAAATATATAAGTATTAATTAACACACGCACTTGTTTACTTTGGTTTTATAATAATGTTTGTGTTCGTGTTTGGATGTATTTAGGTGGTTTATGAAGGTAAGTAGGATTAGTATGAAAAATGGGGATACTTTGATTGAGTGTGTTGTAATTGGGGTATTTGTAAAAATGAAGGGAATGAGATGGGGTTTTGTATGATGTATTATTTATGATTATAAATTCTATGAAATGGGTTTGAATTTTTGGATGGTATGATATGAGATTGTTATCTCAGATGATATTATTATTGGATTATCATGTTTATGTTTATGTTTATGTTTATGTTTATGTTTATGTTTATGTTTATGTTTGGGGATTGGGGATTGGGGATT
>JAWNBB010002493.1:0-12836 GCA_036325645.1 Balantidium ctenopharyngodoni
AATCCCCAATCCCCAATCCCCAATCTAATCCCAATCCCCAATCCCCAATAATAAAAAATACGTCTTACACGCTATTTAATGAAATAAATAAAGATTAAAAATATCCCTGTTTTTCTGGTAAAATATATTTCTTTTCAAGGTATTTTTGTTTATTTCAAATCCATTTTGTTTGCTTGTCTTCTTTCACCTTTCATTAACAACTTATTCGAGGACATCTTTTTATATGATCATATTTCCCATTGTAAAACCTTTTTACCTTGCAGTAAAAGAATGAATTTGAAATGCTTTTTATAAAGCACATTTCTAGAACTATTTCTTGCTTATATTCTTTTACCATGTTTGCGAAATCCTAATACTTCATATTCTCTTCTTCTCAATATTTTTTATTTTATCGTTCAGGTCATTCTGCAGTTCTCGAAGTTTCTCTTGCATCTCATATTTTCTTTTCATCAATCTCAATTCCTTCATTAAATACTAACTGGAATTCATTCCCCTTCACACCCAACACTATTCATTAAAGAAATAAATAATCAACAACCATCCCTCGTCTCTATACATAACAATATCATATTATCTTCCTCCTTTTTTATATAATCCTATTAAATCTATATCTTTACACCAATTCGCTCCTTAACAATATCTACTCTCATCTAAAATAAATAAAAGCTCAGATAAAAACATTCAAATCATCCCACCAATTCCAATCATCTCTAAAACTATAATTCCTCATTTCAATCAGATAAAAGCACCTTAATTCCCATTCTAATATTATTGTACTCTTCCTTGAACAATTACTCCTTTCGTTTCAAACCTTAAATCTCCTTTCCTAATCATTCATATTGTTTTCATTGCATGTTAATTATATTATTCTAATCTTATTATTATTGTAAAAATGTCAAAAGCAAAAGATCCAACGGAAAGCGAAGTAAACTTTTCTTTAGGCACATGAAACAATTCTCGCGTTCTACGAGAACACCTTGAAAAAACATCTCCTCTTTTCCTTGATTTAGAAGCACAAATTGTCGAGAAACGTGAACTCTTTCTTAAAAGACATACTTACGAATACAAAGAGCGAATACTATATAATAATCTTCCTTCGACATATGCTCAATCCCTTAATTTCGACTCAGCCAACCTTTATTTCTTTCAAAATTATTTCGAACGATACATTGACTTCGATAGCGTTAACTATGAACACTTTCATCAAATGAAAATGAAATATTTGGAGTGAAATTCAAAAGATTCTGTTACTAATCCCAATCAATCAGAGGAAAAAGAGGATGATTTTTTAAAGGCCCAAACTCAGAAACTCAGCGAAATCCAAATCGATAGTTTCAATGATGGTATCATTAGTTTATGTGACAGCTTCATCCAAATCATTAAAGTAAATGTTCAAAATGAAAAAGAAAATGATGTCCAGAAGACCATTGTAGGTAATATCCTTGACTATATTATATGAGAGTTTAATCAGGTTTACAACGCGAAATGAATAAATCACAATAACGACATTGAGGAAAAGCTTTATGAAAGCCTCTGCACATTCGAAGACCGCTACTTCACTGAAACAAAGGCAAGTAAAGGTAAATGAACAAATACAGTTATTTATTTACTTTTTAAATTCCAGCACATCGCACTGAAGTTTCGCTCGAGTTTACTGTTTTTAAAAGTCTTGTTGATATGCATAAATAATAATATCTCATTTAATAACTTCAGAGAAATCGAAAAGTGATACTTAAAACCCTATTTCAAGTCGAAGAACCTCCTGAAATTTAGCAAAGTGAATAATTGAAAAGGTGTTGAAAATAAGAAAGACTCTTCTGGGAGTAATAGCTATAAAATAAAATATTCGTTCCCGTCTGAAGTATTGACCCATATGTTTGTCGCTGATGAATTCTATGTGTATTTGTGATACACGACAGCTGTGAAAACTACTTGGCATTTAATTAAAATTGGAATTCACAAAACCAATTTCAACTTGTTATTCAAAGAATCCATCTTGGAATTAAAGAACAAACATAAGGTAATATGAACACAAATCGATAAAATGAACCAACTGATCATAGTATCTGTGGGGACAACCGCGGATGCATATGAAAAAATAATCATTGATAAAGAGGAATTATCGATAATAAGTTCAAATATTTATCAGTTAGATACCCCGAGTGAAGAGTCGAAAAAGAAGGAAAGTAGCAATATAATATCGTTATTTAATTCTCTTGATTACTTCTATATTTCAACTGATGACGGAGTGTATAAAATCAGTACACTACACGACAACACAATACCGTTGTACACGAAATTCCGTTCGAACACTTCAGAATCTTCCAAACAAATCCCATCGGAAACATTTTTTTATATACTCAATGACCATGTGTTCTTCCCTAAGAAAGCAGGGTGCATTAATTACAATATTTGAAAAAACAGATACAAAGTAACCCATGACTCAAACCTAGAGTCGGTCAATTACGATTCATCATTTAACATCTTCTTCGATAACTACAACAACACATTGCTCATTTCCCAAGTTTCCAAAACATCCCTCACAATCCAAACGAATATCAGTCATAGCAAGATCAAACCGATGTCGAAGTATTTACACTATAACGACACATTAAACGAATCAATAGAAGCAAACAAAAGCAAATGAACCTCGTTTTACGGAGCGAAAAGCAATTCAAATACAATGAATGCAATTTACGAAAAGAAGTTCAGTCCCGAACTTTATTGACTACGTGATAAATATATAGAAGAGAATGTATATTCATGAACAGAAAACATGCACTACACTCTTGACAGTGAAGATAAATCACAGTATTATTTCAATTTCTGCTTTGAATACTTAGTTAAGTATTTTATCTTTTTCGGAAATATCAATTGAGCATCATTTGCCAGACTTAAAATAGGGAAAGGGTCATCGAATATATTTAAGGATATTTTCAAGAAAGGGTATATCATTAATAATTTGAACTGTAGATTCTTTGATTTAGTTTTTACATTGCTTACTAAGAGAGATGAGACTGTGAGGCTTGAGGAAAAATACTTGTGATTACTACTTGAATCAATGTGTAACACGCTTCTAAATGTTGAACCTTGCTTCACTGGAGATATCAAAATCTGTGAATCACGGTGTCCCAGGCTATCTCAACTATTCGACTTCGCGTTTAATAATATTAATAATAACACTTGTACTGACGCTTGTTGGGGGATTATCTCCTTGATAAACTCAAAGACTGATTACATCAAGAAATATTTACCATCCGTTCAAGAGAAACTTAAGGAAGACAGCATCGAAAAAAACGAAAAGATTATCTACTGAATATGACTATTCAACTCGAACTTCGAAAGCGAGAATGAACTACTGTTTGTGAACTACTTTTTAAAAACAGAAGTTAACATGATATGCTGGATAGACATTAATAATAACAATAAAAATCATCTTTATAATAACAGTAAACTTAATACTCTCAGGGAGAAATTCCTCGAAAAATATTTATTCAAGCTGCTCAATTGGGATTGCGATTGAACGAATACTTCTAATATAATCAATAAAATATTTAACACTTGAATCACCCATGTGAACCTCCTTCTCGATAGGATTATAGAGAGTAACATACAATACAATCATAAATTCTTAAGCGAGTCAGTCACGTGTAAACTGTTTCTTCTTTGTTTGGATTTGATTTCTTCGAGGTATCAAAATAAAAAAATATCAATGCATTTCAACAGTTACTCATATATCACGAAGTTGTTCAATATAATAATCAAATGAGATAAATGCACGACTACAAGCCGAGCACACGATTGAGTCAATGAGAAAAGTTTTATTATTGAGACGGACCACCCGTGTGAACTTGAGAAAACAAAGATTTTAAATATTTTCCACGTGAATAATAAAGAATGAAGCGCCCAGTTTGACTGCCTATCATATGCGCCGGAAGCGAATAAACTTAGGATAAACGGGCATTGCTGATCATGTACGAACTGACCAACAGAACCATGATTCGTTACAAAGCAAGAACATACAAATATATCCTATTTGACAAGCAACTACGACATGGCCAAGTTAACCAAGGATAATATACCGATGACATATGGTTTCAAATGTAAATTCACGACAATTGATCGGGAATACGAAAATAAATCAAATGATAAACAAAACAGTAGCAAGCTATGAAATGATATCCAACAAAGCATAATATTTGCATTTGGTAATATGTGAAGGTTGAAACTCGAGGAATTGCATATAAAAACAAGTGTAAGGAAAAGGAAAGTGTCATTTTCAACTCGTTATTTTCATCTAAATTACTCGAAAACATCTCCTTAATCCCCCCTGAAAATGAGATAATAGAGAACCCGAACATAACTTTACTAAAGGAGGGAATTCGAGGCTGAGAGGATGTGGGGATTAAAGATAGTTTGGAAAGTTGAATCAAAACAATCGGCACATTAGAAAGAAAATCAAAACCTGAAAGTAAGAACATCATCACCGTGGTCGACTCAATAAGAAATTGCTGAAACAACGAAAAATACGGAACTGCCATCTCTTGATGACACGCCGACTTCATAAAGAAAAACCCATGGGGTAACTGAGCCGAACGGCAAATGAAGCAATTAGTACTCTGTCTATTTTGTATTATATTAAAACATGAAAAACTCCTCCTTCCTTTTGATGTTTTCGTTGATGTTATTAATGAAAAGGGAGGGAAAGACTGTAAAATAAATGAAATCAAACATTACAAAGTCTTTAATAAGATATATACAGAGCTCTCTAAAATAAAAATCTGGTTTAATGAGCGTAAAAAAGACATCGCAGAAAATTCAAATACAAACAACGACGAGGAAATAGAAAAGGAGATATCGGTGTATATACTGAAGCTGCTTGATAAGGCGGAGTTTATATTAAATGCACTTAAAACGGAACCTAAACTCATGTATTCTACGACACTGACTTCTTCGGTAAGTACAAGCGAGATAAAGGAAAAAGAGTATTCAGAAAACATCCAGGATAAAATCGATAACCTGCTTATTTATATAAAAACAGATGAAATAGAAATTCAAAATTTGAAGGATATAATCACGTCCCAAAATAATTACGCGTTGGAAAAGGAGTCGTCTGTTTTTGCGATGAACATTCTCATTCATATTCTTATGAATAACGGGCAAAACGTTAAAGATACGGTTTATTTCCTAGATATTATTTTGAAAGGGATCAGCCCGGAGATTGCAGGATATCATAGTAATAATACAAATAATAATCTTTTGGTATACTTCAATCACGATGTTTACGGTGCAGATATTATTTATTCACATCGATGAAAATTACAAATCTACTCGTTTATACATATCATCCTGAATAAGCTTCACTCACCGAAATATTCGAACTCTTTAAAACAAAACACCTTTGACACGAGTTATTACCTGGTACTCACTCAAGCACTGTTCTGGCCCTTTAAGAAACGGGATTATCCTTTTATCAAGCTCTCGAATTTTTTTAATATTTTCACTTCAAAGACAACAATATCAAACGTTTGAATATCCAACGACGAAGTCTCAAAGAACAACCTTGAAACATATAGCTATGGACTGACTGCCGTTAATTATTCAAGTTTAATCAAGCATATTTTTAAGCTCTTCTCTCTCTATACATTTATCGTATACGATAAATTCAATGAAAACAAAAACATTTTACTTGACGACACACCACCGAACACCGAACTGGAGTCAAGCATAAAAAACATCCAAGGAGGAAACAATAAATCCTTGTGCTTCAAGCGGAAACTTAGTGAAATGGACGAAAAAGAAACATTTAGGTTAATCGATGAAATCACGAGGATAATATTCATAGTTTATGATAACTACGTCAAGCAAATGCGGCTGAAAATCAAAGACGAAAGCATTGATGTTCTTAGCGAGGAGAAACTAAATTCTTTCTTGATTTTATTCTATCGTTCTTGATCTTTCAACACTAAACTCATTAACTACTACTTCAAGAACTATCAAGATATTCTATCGACATTAATTGAAATTAACCTTTACACTAGTGATAAAAATAAAATTATTTCCTTGAAAATAATCGAAATGTTAATTCTGAGCAATAGCAGTGAATGAGACCTAAAGAGCCAAGAGCAGTTTATCATTACATCGAGTGGGGATTTCAAAGACAATATGAAAGCATTTAATATGCAGTTATTCGGTTATGTTATGGATAACCTCGGTGTGAACGCCATGAAAGGCGTAAATGATAATATTCAATTTTGAATTTCGTATTGATTTACTTATGCAATGCTGCTCCAAAACAAGCAAAATTTATTATTTTACAGAAGCGACTCGGACATGCCTTATAGTATCAATATTGTTCAGTTTCTTCAAAGTGTATTAGTGTCTAACTGCGTTTTCCTCTCCCTCGGAATTAGGAGATATCTATCAGAGGTGATTGTTCCTAATCTTAACAAGCACCGATCTTCACAAGTCGCATTGTTAGTCCTGGGAGCGAATATTTCGTCGTGACGTATCGGAGATAAAATCGTATACAGCATGGCGAAAAAGGATAAATTAGAAGACGGTATTGACGGTATGAACATATTCTCTAATTCGAAATACAATCTTGACGCAAAGAACAGTTCGAATATCAAGACAGGCATAATCATAGGCTTCAGTAAGGAGAATAAGCAGATCTTTAACTTCGAGCATATCAATATAAGCAATCTTAACAGTAGCAAGATCGTAAATGACAATGAAAGTGCTTTGTTATACAATAACTTCTACTTTTCAAATGAGCGGTTTGCCTATGTCATCCTCGAAGAGAATTTAACAAAGGAAAATCTAAAAACATTAAGCTTTGATACTCTCATCCTAGAGACATCAAATATAAACGTGAAAAAAATTAATATTTTTGAAACAGTGAAATATAAGAAGGTAGTATGAGATAAAGACAACAAAATTCTATTCAAAATCATCGAGCAATTCAACACCCTGGAGAACAACTGAAAGTATTTAACCTGATACATAATCAAAAATGTAATTCAAACTATCGATGACGTGAATGATATTTCCGATATCATCAAGCTGAATGGTTTTAGTAAAACCCTTCTTGAGCAATCACGGGTTGGGTCGGATATCAAAGGGGGATTGATACCCCTAGAGTTTCTCGATAACAATTTCATTGAATTGATATGCAGAAAAGATTTGGATGATACTATCAAAGCATGAGATGAGTCCCAAGGAAATGCTAATAAAAATAAAACTAATGCAAAAGATAATATAAGCTCAATATCGAATGAAAACACCGCCGAACCTGAGAGTGAACACACGAACATGACCATCGATAAAGACTCTTTGTACTTAACATTCAACGACAATTTAATTATCGAAATCCCTTTTTTAAAAGTGTATAACTACCCTATCTTTATTAAAATACTGAACAAAACCCCGAACCTTCCCATCCACAGATACTCTTTAACACAAGAGGTGAATATCAAAAAATACCCTTTTATTCTCGCGATTCATTCGGATCTGCTTACATTGGAAACCGCTAAATTCATATCATCGCAATCGAAAACAATTCAATACGTCTGAACTAACAACGACATCGGTGGTAATCCTGATATACTGAAAGAAATAACTAATATACCGATAATATACATTGATAACAATGATTATTCGAAGTGTGTCCAGTTTATATTTGAGCAAATCCCAAATGAAGACTACGAAAACTGATGAATGGAGAGCTTACAAAAAGATTTCACTTCGTTTATAGAAATACCAATCGAAATGATTGATGAAACAAGCACACACTGATCACCGAGGGACTTAATACTTAAATTATGAATAACCTCAAAGAACGATAGCATGAAGCTTAACAGTACAGACAATAACTTGGGAGTTAACCTAAAGAACATTGAAATTGTCAATGATAATTCTAATACAACTAACGGTATCACCACTGTAAATGCCAAAGATAGTCAAGATATAATTAATGGGTTTATCAAGTGAAACGCGATGATGTCAAGGAGAATTATTATCTGACTATGAACAAAAAATATCATGTGCACTGAAATCACCGAACACGAAGTTAAGAACATTTTGAAACTTCTTTGCTTTGAAATGAACATTTACCAACTGAGCAAAAAGAACGGACTGTATGAAATCATCGACATTATTAGGAACTTCATCTGAGAGATATGCTTACTCAGCAAGGATAACAATAGCAAATGATATCAAAAAATTGTCAGCAGTTGCCTCGATTTATCCTTCCTTGAAAAAAACAATTTCATTGAAGATACTTTAGTGCCGAAGATAGGCAGTGAGTTCGAGTTGCTGCACTTTGAGAATATCGAAAACAATTGAAAATGTATTTTTAGTATTCTATCCTTAATAACCCCAGAGACACTTGGACTCGAGTTTTACGATTTAAAAATGATAAGTTGCCTTATACTTAAAGTAAGTGTCTTTAAAATCAAATCGAACACAACTTACAAATTTATCATTGACGTCCTTTTTTCCTTATTTAACACGCTTAATGATAAGCTCGACTTCTTGATCATATCCAAAGATCAACCAAGCGTTGACTATTTCATCGAAGGGTGAAACACGTATCGATACATCTTTTTCACTGATGAGTTCATAGAGTGAACGAAAAACGCGAATGATTATCTCGTCGACAACAAAAGCAACTGAAGCGAACTCGACGCGAAGATACTTCATTTGATCATCCTTTACATCGACTGAGCGTTGAAGGTCAAAACAATTTCAAAGGTTGACTTGAATTTTACTTTGTTTTACGAGCTTAAAATTTGAGATTTTTATGTGATTTACTCCTGACTGAATAAGAAGTACGATAATATCTCACTGTTTTTGTTTTTCTGCCAAAAGCGCGGAATCTTGCCGAAGTATATCAATCAGTTCTCAAACAACTCATCTCCTAACTTTGAGAATAAAAAAACAATCGAGTTTAATTATTATGATAGTAACTATACCATTCCTCATGTAGTTCAGTGTAAACTCAACAATAAAAAATATGAGAGTTGAACCGTGAAAATAAAGAGTATAAATAGCGATATCATCGGAGTTGATAACGTTTGCTTCCTTTTCAAGGACACCGAATGCACTTGAATCCAAGACTATTTCAGGAACAACCAGAATGATAAACGTGTACTGATACAAAATTCAGATCAAAACACATTTTACATTTCATTCCCGTATACGAAGTTTAAGAATAATTTATATGGCTCTGGCGTGAATGACAAGCAAAGCCTTGGATGCGGGGGAGAAACATCTAAAAGGTATCCACTTCCGACTGAGTGCTTAGGCTTGGAAAATGCGAAGAACATCGTCGATTTTAAATTTGGATATTATCATACTTTCGTGCAAACAAATGATAGTAATTGATATACTTGTGGGAATGACTCAGGCTCCTCGTTTAAGGAAAGTGGAGAATTTAGTTCATTTAACCTGAAAACACATTTTCAGGATCGTGTTCAAGAGGAAGGAATCGTTGGAATATGGGTGAATAACTACAACGCCTCGATATTGCTCACGAAGAAGGATAATAACTGTTACGGTTGTGGGAATAATAGTGAGTATTGTTGAACCGATGTGATTCCAAGAAACGAAACGATGTCAATTCCTTTTCTTCTACCGTCAATACCGATTAAAATAAAGGAAATTGCTTGTGGGTTTAAAAGCTCGTTGTTTATTCTTGAGGATGGATCTGCAAGAACTGTTGGGTGTAATGCGTATCATCAATGTGGTTCATTGGAAGATGTTCCATTTTATAAAAGATATTTCACATGAAATCCGCCCTGAGGAGGTAAGTTTATTCATGTCGTTGCTGGCGAGGAATTCTTTTTACTCTTAGTCGATGAGCCGATTTTGAAGGGGAGATGATATAGCGTTGGATTTAACGACTGCGGAAGAGCAGGGATAGGCAATGATACAAGCAATAAATTGCAAAAATGTAAAGGTGTCGAGTGTTATGAATTCGTGAAAATATCATCGAGAAATGATAACTCAGCCGCGATAACATCAACAGGAGACTGATATACCTTTGGTTATAATGCTGAAGGCGCGTTGGGATTAGGCACAAAGACTGATGTTTTTAAACCGACGTATGTAGAGAGTTGAAAAGATTATATTTGTGACGACGTTGGTATTAGCCACCATCATATGTTGGTGATCACAAGGCATAAAAAAACAGGAGTGAAGACTGTGTTTTCTTGTGGAACTAATGAATATTCATCATGAGCCCTCGAAAATCGAAAGACGCTTGTCCTTACACCACAAGAGATAAATTTTTTCAAGGAGAAGAAACCAGAACAAGTGCCAATGAGGGTAAATGTTTCTCGGTTCCAAAGCTATTTCTTAACAATGCAAAATAGTATGAGTAAGGATATCTCATATAAATCTTGAGAATTGAAATGTAAAGAATGCTCGGGGAAAATAAACAATACAACTCTTTATTTCACATTCCGCAACGGAAAGGATATCGAATTCTGATGCGATTGTTGCTGATGAACAGAAACTACAAATTCGGGTATTTACTATAGTCTCACATCGCCGATAAATGATCTGGTTAATATTATAGAGGAGAATAAGACAAAATTCCAGGAGAACACGTGAAAAATTTTATTGGATAAACAATACACAAACCCTGTGAACATCGTGGGAACAAACGAAAACGTGGATATTACAAACATAATCTCCTGTAAAAACTGTGGAACAGTTCTTATGAATTGATATATGATATCATTGGAGGAAAAGGATTGAACATGATGTAATCATTGTTTCACTAATAAATGCTGTTTAATCGTATATCCGCAGGTATTCTACGCGATAAAAAATATTAAATTTAACCCTAACTACACTCTTCCAACAATCCCAAACATTAACAGAATAATATATCCAAGCATCGCCAAGACTCCAGCTCCTTATCTCACTCTTGAAATAACTGGCAACCTATCGCAATATCAAGAATTCCTGAAATATCAAAGCAATGAAGAATTCATTAATTTGTACTTGACCTCCTGGTCAACAATATCCTATCCGCAGTGAATAGAGCTGAATAAATGCAAGGATTACCTAGAGAACGAGCAAAGCGATAACAAAGAATATTTGATAAACTCGATAGATCCTATGTATATCTATAATCTTATCCAGATGAACGAGCAGAATTCAATCACCGATTCATCAAATATCATCAACACAAGCACGAGCAAAAAGATTGAACTTCCTATCACTAAAACTCTGAGAGGGATTAGCAAAGAACAGTTCGAACTCTGATATGAACTATCAAGTACGATTAATGACGGTATCTTTGACTGAATAAATATCTCAAACAATTTCAAAGACGTTGTCTTCATACATAAAGCCGTGAGCGAGAATCTCGATTTGATAAGCGCGAAAGAACGGTTGAATATCTTCAATTACAAATTAGAAAAATTGAAAGTTAATGTACACTCGAATGATACCGTATATGATATAAGTAGAATCAAAGCCGCGAAATTTTACGAGAAAAACACTCCAGATCTAAGTGGGGAGTTCACTGTCTTCGGGCAGTGATTTCAAAAAATGAAGAAATATCCTACCTCGAATTATCTTTGTCAAATGGATCATCGATTGTTTATTGTGAAGTTACTTGGGGAGGGAAGCACTGATTACGGTGGGCCTTACCGGGATGTTTTTAGTACGATATGCGACGAATTACAAAGCAATTACTTGAATTGATTTATAAAAACCCCGAATCATAAGAACGAAATTGGAACTCTCCGAGATAAATTCATATGAAACCCCTCTGCGAAAAGCGCAGTGAATTGAAGCATGTTTTATTTCCTCGGGTTATTGTTCGCACATGCGATATCGTCTGGTAATTGACTTAATTTAAATATCCATCATATCTTCTGGGATCAGCTGTTAGGACTGAAATGCAATTTCGAAGACTACGAAAGCATCGATAAATTGTTCTATAAATACATAAAAGAAATCGAAGAGTTCACTGGAACAGAAAGGTCATTCAACGAGAAATATCAAGATTGAAACTATTGTATTCTATTATCCGACGGCAGCGAGTACGAACTTATCAAAAACGGAAAAACAAAAAGAGTAACGTGAAGTGATAAAAACGATTTTGTAACGTGAGCGAAAACAGCGAGGATCAACGAATGTAAGATTCAATTAGATAATATGAAATACGGTCTCACATCTGCATTGCCCGAGAATTGATTGACTTTACTTACAAAGAGAGAACTCGAGGAACTGGTCTGCGGTAAGCTGATAATAAACATATGACTATGAAAACAATTTACTGAGTACCAAGGGTTTACCGATGAAGACAAGACAATTGTAAATTTCTGGAAAGCGCTTGAATCGTTCACTAACGATGAGAAAGTTCTTTATTGAAAATATGTTTGGGGACGCACGAGAATGCCTAATCCGAATACATTTAAATTCACTCATAATATTATTAAAAGCAACAGCAACTCCCCAGACAAGAGACTTCCAACAGCTACAACGTGTTACTTTACATTAAAACTTCCGAATTATTCAACGTATGAAATATTAGAACGGCAGTTACGTTATGTTATCACGAACTGCTCTGAGATCGACAGTGATTTCAATGTGAGGAATAATGAACTCTTTTAAATACTTAAAATAATATGTTTAAAAATGAATAATTAATTCAACTAATTATTAATGTTATTGTTGTTTTTTTATAATATTTAGTTTAAGGAGAAATCTATGAAAACCGGGGGATTGGGGATTGGGGATTGGGGATTGGGGATTGGGGATTGGGATTGGGGATTGGGATTGGGCCCAATCCCGGGGATTGGGGATTGGGGATT
>JAWNBB010002506.1:0-12268 GCA_036325645.1 Balantidium ctenopharyngodoni
CCCAATCCCCAATCCCCAATCCCAATCCCCAAGATATTACATAGATTGTTAAATAAACACACATAAAAATAATTATTTTATGAAATAAAAGCTCCAAATTCTAACTATAAAAATATTAAACTCATTTAAAAAATCATTAATTTCTTAAAACATAAAAATCTGCTTCATTATGTGTGTCACATTTACATTCACTTTCAAACTTTCCAAATACGAAATTAAAACTATATAAACCGGACCGAAAATAAACCAATTAAAGATCAATGACCATATCCCTCCATAGAGAAAACCATACTGTGCTTTCGGGAATAATCCACAGAAAGATATACAATAAAACCAGTAAAAGATAGTTAATGCTCCCATTATCACGCAGACAATTGTTCGTTGTATCCAGTATTTTTTAACAAATTCTGCAATTACATATTTTTTAACTGCATCTGAGTTTGCACATGCTCACTCATTTCCAAGGGCCTGCTTAGATTTTACAGTGACTAGACATATAAGCTTAAATACAATCATAAATAATGCATTTGTAGCTATTGCACCGAGAACTATCCACCATTCTTTGTTCATCGAGTAAACAAAATACGCTCTGTTGTCGTTGATAATCCTATCATCAAGTGCACTTTCTTTGAAGTAAATAACATTATAGGCAAATATGTTTATAATTGAGAACATAAAATACCAGAACATGTTTAACGGAGGATTTACTATTGAGCTACGGATAAAAGAAACGAAAGGATAAATCGAACAGAAATTTCGAATTATGCGTCTTTCAAATATTCAATCTTTTGTTTTACCAGCTCCATTAGTTTTTAATGTAATATTCTCTGTATTAAGGGACTTTTGGTGTGATTCATTCAAATTGTCTTTTATTTGTAATTCAATGTCATCGTTTTTAATGTAGGCGTTTAAAGTATTTATAAATAAGGTTTTAGAATTGCATATCATTTGGAGAATAGAATATAAGATTGTGATTAATATCAGACTTAAGAAAAGCCAAAACCCAAAGTTTTCGATAACACTGTATAAATTATTTGTACACCTGAATATGGGTATTCCTTCTTTAATATCTGACACGAGCTCTTGTGGTCTTATTGAATGTTCAATCATTATTCCTTTAGTTGTATAGGTGCAAATGATTTCGATTCTTTTAGTTTCATTATCAATTCCAATGTAATCGCAATTATTAACATCAACAATAATTGTTTTATTCTCGTAGATTTCCGATTTCCGATATTTCGGTGTGAGGTCATAGTCGAAATTTGTGTTAATATAGCAATCGGATGTAAAAGCAGGATCATTTGAATTATAGATGTCAATGCCTCGTTCCTTGAAAAATAGGTACTTAGTTGGGTTTAATCCTTCTATATCTTCTGGTGTACTAGGCAAGATAACTTTCATATTATTCAGTGATGTAACTGGCTGTAGATTACTATCTAACACATAGGTATACAAAGTTTGTGGTTGAGAAACAGTACTGTTGAGTCAATTTGTAATGTATGTAGAGTATCTTATTGAAACGAAATAATGAAGACCGGAGGTGAGCCCATCCGAGAAATCTGTAAAAAATGTTAAATACATATTGCTCATTTCTATTGCTGACGTGATACTGTTAGTACTCCATAATTGTATTATATAATTTTCACTAGTCTCTCCTTTAATTAATGAATTACTGTATAATGTTGTTTTCTCGTCCTCAAGGGTTCTTATGGTTAGTTCGTTCATTCCATTAATAATATCTTGCAAATCTATTGTTGCATCTAATATCCGTCATTCTCCATTTTTATTTTTGTTATTTTTTATTTCAAGTGCAGCGACATTTATCGCTCAATCTCCATTAATATAGTAATTTTTCGGAACTTTTTTGGTTTTGTCAGTTTGTATATCTTTAAAATTACCAACTAAATAAAGAATATATAAAATAAAGAATTAACTTACTTATTTTAGTTTTAGCAGTACTCAATGAAATCATTGTAGTCGTTTCAGGAGTAAAAGTGTCATTATTAAGAATATCGGACAATAATGAGATTAAATTAATGATCTTACTGGTGATAGATGGGGAATTATTGTTAATAAAATCGTCATTATCTCAATTTATTTCTGATATTATTTTTTCCATATTCCCCTTTATGCTCTCATTGTCTTTAGGTATATTGCATTGTAATCCAAAAAATCCTTCTGTACAAATACATGTAATTTTAAACCCGTTATCTACACATTGACTATTGTTCATGCAATAATCTTTATACATTTCGCAAGTTGCACCGTCTTCTTGGTGAATTGTTGGTAGAATACAGAAATCTAGAGCGTTTTTAATGGTACCTTCTTCACAACCGGGTAAACAAAATCCATCTTCCCCCACAGGTAAAACGGGACATAATTGACATGTTTTATTTGCCTCTGGAGTAACACCCCAATTGTCTTGGCATTTTTCAACGCAGAAATTATTTTCCTTATTATTCTCGATTTTTGGCTCAATGAATAAATTATCAGGGCATTTGCTTAAACACTCCTCGTTATAAGTAAATAAAGAATCGTCGCATCGCTCAAAGCATTGATTCTCATAGTAATAGATCTTGTTGCTGTCAATATTTTCATACTTTATTAGTTGTATCTATTATTTCTGGAGGAACGCAATTAACAAGCTTGACATTTAAAGAATATTTATTATTAGGTTGTATTTCAAAAACAAACGTCGAGTTGTCTTGAATTTCGTTAATGCAGGTAACTGTAATCGTTGGAGATATTTCCTTTTGTGTAATCTGGCAATCATTGGGAAGAGTTGCCTTAATCACGATTATATTGATAGAACTATTAAATATAACATCTATCTCTTTCTCTCCTTTGATAAATGTTGTCTCTTGATTACTTGCAAATCCTGTGGGAAGTCTACTTTCATCTCAAATATAAATCTTTTTATCACTAATTAAATTGAATGTTTCTAATAACTCAACATTAATATCATAATATCCATCCATGATCGTTTGCGATGGAGATAACATTATTGTTAATTCCCCTTTATCGATATTGAATGCGCTGATTGTAAATTGTAGTTTTATAGTATTAAATGTTGCGTATACATCTGTAATGTAGTCTTGGTTGATTTTAAATGGATTATTGTTAGCATCTAATAATTTCATCTTTATTGTATTGGAGAAAGTCGCAGAGATAATTTTATAAGTTACATCGGTTGTTAAAATGGAGGGCCGATCTAATGATTCAAAAGTGTCCTCGACTTCTAAGTTTGATATCGCATCGGTTACAATCAGTTTCCAATCACCTATAATATCAATTGCAATATCTTCGTTGATCGTTATAATATTAGAACCAATAGTATAGTTTGTTATTTCAGAAGGAGTTACGGCTTCTTCATCGGGAAGGACTGTATTCGGTTTTAAATATGCTACACGTTTTATTCTGCTTTTAACTCAGTTTTTACCCTTTGAGAAAACGATTTGATAGTTCTTCATTGGCGTGTTGTTAAACAAAGCTTTTTTGTTGGAGGAATTAATTTCAAGTTCTTGATCATATATTGTTAGCATTTTATCTGTGGTTTCAAATGATGATGAGGGTGTAGTAGAGCTTACTGTTATTATAAAAGTACCATATTTTGAAGGTATTGGAAAATCTACTGTTGGGAGAGTCTTATTAAGAATAATATCTTGTGTTGGAATAGACACTGTACTACCATCTCCGATCTCTCGAAGAGTTAAACTTATCTGATTTTGAATTTTGGAATTGAACATTAGTGTGACAGAAATGTTCATTGAATTAGACAATGATGTATCGATTATAATAGGTGATATATTTCTAATGTATAATGAATGTAATGTTAAGACATGGACGACAGAGCTACTTCTTATTTTTGTTTCACATTTGTTTTTAATGATAACATTATAATCTCCAGTAATCTCAGGAACTTCGACTTTACATTTATACGTCTTTGTATCTTCAAACACACATTCGCTAAGTTTAATTTGTTTCTTATTATTTTCATCATCCTCGGTTTCTCCTTCTCATAAGACTTGACTTAAATATATTTGTTGAATTTGATCTTCCTCAAGTATATCTCGAAAAACAAAGGTAATTACCTGATTTTCCATCTTCAAATATATCGTATTAGCTTTAATTTCCGTTATTGTTTCATCAAAAATCTTAATAATTCCTCCAATAACTTGCTCATTATTCAATCAAACATTATAACTGCCTGGTATATTCAGTAATTCCTTTGTGAATACAAGTTTATGCTGTCTATTATTATTACCATTTTGTTCAGATGTCACTGAAGTTGCATCAGACTTTAATTTACCTGTAAATGAAGATGTAATCTCATTATCTTGATCAATAAGAATTTCGATATTTGTATCGGTTTGAAGTGTTCTACAAATATTTGACCCATCTGAATATGAATACTTGAGTAAATTTAGGGTTTTCCTCCAACTGTCATTGATACTAAATATTAACGTTTTAGGTAAATTACTATCGTCAAGTTGAATTTTAACTGACAATGTGGCTATTGTTCCACTGCAATTTTTATTCGTGATATCATTTAGGCTATTATTAATCTTAATTATATCAAAGAAATTAGCGCAGTCCTCTTCTGTATTGAACATGACATCTATTTGAATTTCAAAGACTTCTTGATTTATGAAATTAGATGGATTCACTGCAAGAACATCAATTCCATTATTAATTGTATAAATTCATTCCTTTTCTTCGATTATATAAAGCCCTTTTGCAAATTGTCGAACATTGCCAGACTTATCAATTCACTCAGTCAATTCGAATTTAGAAGAAGAGGAAGTTAAAAACACACTTAATTCCAACGTATTATCTTTGAAAAGAACGGAACTGCTTGTTTCATTCTTTTCTCCATCATTTATTAAATAGCCAAATTCCTCAATTAAAGATACATTATAATCGTTTGATGAAACGATGAAAAAATAGTTTCCTGGTAAGCTTGGATATGGGTTATTCAATGCAATATTAAAGTTTGCGTCAGCAAAGGACTTCATGAATTGAAAAGCAAATGTTGATATTTGACCTCCATTATAGTATAAGTTATAATCAACTAAAATTTGAGTTGCTGTTGGTGTAAATGTACATGTTATTTTACCATTACTAAATCCGCATCTTGTAATCGTTCAAGTGCTATCTTTATCTAATGAAAATACTCTGTTATTAGGGTAACAAAGCACATTTTCTATTTGAATTGTACCCACTCCATCCACAAGGATAATTGATGAATTTTCTGTATTTTCATATTTAATATTAGTAAATGTAACAGGTTTACTGTATATCTCCGTTTTATCGAACATTATTTTGAATGAATATACATCTGCAGTAAGATCTTTAGTAGTCCAGTTAAGGTTATCATCTTGAAGAAGAAGAGTCTTGGTTAAATTAGGATCGGTATGCTCGAGAATAACATCAAAATGATCCTTGATAACAATATTTTTAAGATTCTTCGGTTCGATTGTAATTGAAAACTCAGGTTGAAGTAAGAAGCAATCAGAAACTTCGAAATTGACTAAATAATCAATATTAGAAAAGACATAGATAGGTTCGTCAAAAAGATCTGTTAATAATGTAACTTTGCTCTGAAGGTTTCTTCACCCTTTTTTGAGAGATACTGGTGGAGTGACGTCTACATCTACAGAAAAAGCAAAAATATTTTCACTATTAATAGCATTAATTTGATAAGTATATTTATTTGGCACAGTACTATCCTTTTCAATTGTGGTATATCCTGTACTTGTTTTTAAAAATAATTCCTTTATTGGGTTTTCAAAAGTTATTTCTAATATCGACAATTGACTTGTATTATCAACATAAAAAAGTCTTTTATTATACGTGTGATTGTATACATTAAGTATAGCATTTATAGTATAAGATCAATTAGGATTTGTATTTTCTGGGATTTCTAATTTAATAACGTACGATTTATCTTCATTGAATATTTCGTCACTTCAATCGACAGTTATCACATTGCCTTCAGTTGATAGTATGTAAGTTATTTCTTTCTCGTTAAATGTAATCGTTTTTATTCTTCCGTAAAATATTGGTTGGTTAAGCATGAGGTCAATAGTATTAACTTTTGTGTTTGTTAAGATGTATTTGTTACTGACGAAATCGGTTTCAAAAGCTATATTTATGGTATCATATATTAAAATATTGTTCATCGATATAAAGTCGTAAACGGTATTTGAATAGTATGTTTTGATGATAAATCTACCTCAGGTGTTTGAGTTCGCTGGAATTGTAATGATTATTGTTTTTTTCTGTTCACTGTCGACATCAGGGATAATCTCAATATTGTCAAAATCATAGATAGAAGCAGTTTCATTATTGAAGTAAAGTAAAGTTATTCTAGTTGGTGTTGGATATTCATCGTCGAAGTAGTTTTTATATGTAATCGTTACTTTTTGGTCAGTTGCTAAAGCATCTGTTTGTAAATTTTCCGGGCTTATGCTAATAATTTCATTGATTTTATTTTGATAATCTGAGGATTTGATTATAAGTTCATCTGAGTTTATATCGGAAGCACAATCACTAAGTATTGTAACATAATATTTTTCCTCGGTTAGTTGAATAGTTTCATTGCATGTGACTGTATTGTCTTTAAACTCCGCTACACAACTTTTTGATAGACTATTATCAAGGCTCCTGAAATTGATATTATTTATATAATTTTCTTTGATTTCTTCCTTAAATACAATAACTATATTATAATCGATATTTTTTTCATAATCTTTCGGAGAGTAATCATCGATATTCAATTGTATTAATGTTCAATCAATGTCTATAGTCTGTCGGAAACTTCCTTTTTTATTAAGCGACATTGTTTGTTGTCCTGTAATAAAGTTAGTACTCGTTAAAATAAAAGTTGTATTTTTAAAAACAGGATCAAATGATGAAGTGACTGTATTTCCGTTAAATATCCCTTCAATTTCAACTTCAGCGTGTACCACTATTGTAAGCTGTTTCTCATTATCTAAAATATTTTTACATTTTTCCTTAGTATTTGGTTGAGTCATGGTATATCTCATAAAAGAAAATGATTTATTTGAATTCTCATTCATATAAATTTTGATTATCTTTGTCATATAATTAAGGTTAGTATCGAAAGGAATTGGACAGATAAGCTGTTCGTTATTTACTGTACAATTCAGAATGTTATTGTTCACATCGTCATCAAAATAAATCACATTTTGATGCAATTGACTTGCGTCGCTATTTGAAAAAGTAAGAACAATATCTTGTTTTTCTTGATCACCGTTAATGAAAAAGTCTGTAAACTGCATTGAAAATGTATCTAATGATTGCCTTTTTCTCAATGTATACGTGTATATGACATTAGTATCATCCACTTGGTCAGGATTATCATAATTCACTTCCGTGATATTTATAATAATGTCATCTTTCATAATCTTGACTCATTTCACAAGAATAAAGGATACATTATCTCCGGTTAGTGGTGTTATTTCTCAATTCTCATTTTCCTGAATTTTTTTTATCTGCATCGACTTTATCGGGTAGTTCAAGTTGATTTTTATTTCTTTATTATTCGTTCCAAGTACAATATCTTCAAATTTTGTAATTAATTGAATTGGATTATATATTGTCATATTCAATTCCTTGATCATTTCCTCATTATTCTCGTAAACACAAGCGATCACAAAATCACCTGTAATACTTTGGAACTTACTCACAGGTATTATTATTTCATTTTTTTTTAATCCGAGTGTTTCATCGGTATAGTCTGGTAATTCAGGAAATTCCCACATTAAGCGAAGGTTCTTATTAGAATCGTATAACCAAATAATAATTGGTTGTGTACCTTGATTTCATTCTTTTAAAAATACAAATTTCAATTCGATTTCCGAATTTGTTGGTTCGACATCACGTACTATGAAACTTTTGTCCAGTGAAAGTAGGACATTGTTATAAATAGAAATTATTGCAGCATCATTTTTTCCTAAGTCTATTTCTTCGGTGTCCCAGCGTAATATTTTTATTCGATAGACATTGTTTTTGTCCTCACTTGTGATTCTGTAATCAAATGAGATAGTATTTATTTCCAACCCTTCTTTGTTGAAGTCAAAATATTTTTCACCTTCTTCAATCTGATCACTTGCTGGACGTTTATTATATTTAATAATCTCCCTTTCTCCTATACTATCCACTAAATCTAATGATTGTATTTTACTAAGCGAATAATTGTCACTAGTTATTCTGATATGGTTATCGAAATTCATTTTTATTTCTGGAATTATAAAAGTAAAAAGTGAATCGGTCTTATTGCTTGAAATGAAGAGTTCTCCAAGTGTTTTATCTCCTGATTTGACAGTGTATTTACCTGTTTCAAATGTAATTACAGTATAATTTAATGTAAAAGCAATATTATTTTTAATTTCAAAATCCTTTTTGCCAAAGTATTGTTTAGGAGGATCAATTTCTTCATCTTCTGGAGTTTTGTTCAGAATGTTAAAATAATTAACAGAAAAATCTGACTTTATATGAAGTAAGTCGATTTGGGTTAATTTGTCCATGAAATAATTCTCACTGTAAATTATGACTTCATTCTGCTCAGAATTCAGCTCACGTTCAACGCTATCTAAACTAAAAAGAGCATTTTCAAGTCAAACGGAAACAAAAAATCTCCCGATATCATCCTTTGAATCAATTGCAATTTTGTATTCTCCGGGCATCATATCTTGATATTGTAATTTAAAAGCTAAGTTATTTATATTTGTGTCATCATCTTTTTTGTAATAAAAGTAATTTTTATTGTCTTCTGGCGTTTCTACAGGTTTTAAGTAAGTATATTTTTTTGTTTTATCCTTAAGGTAAATGAATTCAACTACTTCTATTTTGTCCATGAAATAATTCTCACTGTAAATTATGACTTCATTCTGGGTGTTCCCAATTTCTATTTCTTCGATATTTAAACTAAAAGAAGCGCTATCGAGCATTAAAGAAACAAATATTTCCCAACTATTTATACTATCAAATGTGACATTATATTTCCCAGGATTAATCTCAATATTCTCTAAACTGAATGATAATTCCTTATTAGTTTTATCAAAAACATAAGATTCTAAAATAAATGTATCATCAGTTGTTACGCCGCTTCAAGTAATATTCTTTAGAGTAACTTCAATAGGCTGAGATATGTTGTTTGTTATCTCACCTTCGTAAGTGAAAATAAGGTTATTTCCATAATAAATAAAGGTATCAATCGACACTTTAACAAAAGTTATCATTTGCTCATATCAAACAAAATTATTATCTTTCTCATATATTGCCAGAGTATACTCACCAATAAAAAACTTTTTTTCTTCTTCTGGACTTGTATCAGTGGGTCCATCGACGGAACTTAAATTAATTTCGTATATATTTCTACTATCAATCTTGCTGAACACTAAAATATCTTGTTTATTAGCCGGTTCGAGCTTCAAGCTCAAGCGATCAACGTCAATGATCGATAAAATATTGGTAAGTTCAACAGTAATTACTTGACTATTAAAGTAAATTCGTTCTGCATTATAATCGGTATTCACCGTGGCTATTTCTGAAAAAGAATCAAATACTGTAATCATAGTTTGCATTTCCAATTTCTCAGCTTCCTTTTCTTCAATCGTGTAGTCAAAGTTAATAGTTCCTTTTTCTTCCGGAGAAACTGTAATTTTATACTTACCATCTTCTTTTACCTCAAGCTCGTCTCCGGACTTGTTAAAAATACTCTTAACAAAAGTATTACTCGCAACAGTTAGGACATTGTCATTTGTAATTCCATTTTTGACAGTGTAGTATATATATTCTAAAGTAAAAGGTTCAGCGATGTCTGCAATAACTATTTTTTTATTCTGTTTTAATTCAGTTTCCTTAAAACCAATAACAAAGTCGTAGATTCCAGATTGTGTGATTGCTTCAGAAATATTGCTTGTTGTAATAACTATTTGATTATCTTGTCCATTATCAGAATATATATCAAAAGCTATTTCGGATTTCACATCAGTGTCATTCATTAAAGAAATCTTTGTGGGGACTTCTCCTTCTATTACTGGTTGATTCAGCGTGATGATGATATTTGAATTCGTAGACTGTTGTATCCAACGATTTGAGATATTCGTAATGATCGCATTTAAATGTATTCCAATTTCAATTGATGTATCTTCGATGGATTCATTACATATATTTTTGTATTGTAATGCTGAGACTTTGGTAAACACCTGTTCATTGATATTAGATAAATCGAATTTGCATTCAATGCTATTATTATTTCCTTCTATATTGGTACATATTCCACTGTAGGTTGTTGGATCTGTTTTCATTTCTAAAGTTAATTCATTTTGGAAAAAAGGAATCGGAGTGTTATTTGAAATCGTAATAACTTCATTGGGATTTGTGAAGAGTTTACTTTGTGTAATTTTAAGATCTTTTCAGGTGAGTAAAAGTATTTCCCCCGTTATTGAATATTTATTAAGTTCTTGATTTATTGAAAATAGAATTGGATTTTTCGTTTGGGTATAATCTTCCGATAACGAACTAGGAAAGGATACATTTATTTCTGTTGTCGAGGAACCTTCTTGGGTTTGCTCCTGAGATGAAAGTACTCAGCCATTATAATGCACTTGAATAGTATCTTCATTAATATTTAACATATAATATACCATAATCTCTTGAGATAATTGAATTGTTTGACATGTGTTTATTTTCAAATCGTAATAAATGACGCGAAGTAGTTGATAATTGTCATTATACTTGATTTTTAAGTTTTTTGAATTGCTACTTAGAGGAGAGGAATCAGATGATAGTGTATAATTATAAGGACATTCTAGTAGAGATCCAGATAATTCGCAATTCAATAAGGGTATACTTGATTCATTGTCGATCTCGATGATAAAATTATCTGTTTTTGTTTCAGAATTTAATAGATTTATTTGGATGTTGATTGGAACAGAATCTAATTGGGGATCTTTAGTAACAAAATAATAAACCTGGGCGATTTCAAACCCTTCATTAGCTTTTTGTGTTATTTCATGAGTCAATGAATAATCCGTTTCATTGATCGTGTAGTTATCTTTTATGATTATTGTGATCTTATCTCCAGGGACTAAAATCATAGGAGGAATAGAAATAGAAAACTAGTTTCGTCTTCTTGATCAACTTTACTAATCGTCGGGTTGATTTCTTCCTTTGAATTTTTTGAACTTTTCACGACATCCTATCTTCGATATATTGACTGTTCAGACCAATCTTAAATTCTGATAGTTCTTGATTTATAATTACAGTTTGAGTTGATTTATTTAAATCAATTTCCATTTTCTCATAGACAAAAAAGTCTATTTCTTCGAAAGTAATTGATTGGTCATCGCCAGTGGTTTTTAATTTATATATTCCGGGTGATAAAACAGTTCCTAAATCAATTTTGATTTCGATAATCTTTTCCGATTTTGTCATTTTGTTTATTGTAATTTTCTCTGATCCCTTTACTAATTCGATGCTTAATTTTTCAGTATTTCACTCATATTTAATTTGAAAAGTCTCTCATATGGGATCTTCTTGCCCTGCGACCAAAACTAGCCTATTAGGTTCAATTGAAGGTTTAATTTGATCGCTTTGCAATTGCCTTAAAATTTGCAACGTATTATTTCCTCCCAGCATGAGTAAAAGAACTATAGCAAACGTTGAAAACAATTTATCTTTTCATATTTTTATCATTCAAATTATAATTTTTTATTACATTTGATTTTAACAAGATCAAAACAATTAGAGTTGACATCGAAAATTAATATATTTAATTGCATTTTATGTGATTTACGCAGAAATCAAATTATCTTTATTAATTTAGTATATATTGAATAAATAAATCATTTGTGAAATATTCCATAATGAGAAGTAGGCCATATGAAGCTTTTATGTTATAGACATTCAATAAACTTCTTTTTTGTATTAATTATGTGATTATCAGACTTTTAGGTTATGATTGTATAATATGATTACAATGAAAGAACGAATACTTGAAGAGAATTAAGGAGTTTACAAGAGAATGTAATTTGATTGTTAATTATGGAAAACTCGAATGAATATAATTGGTTAAGATTATTTATTCATATAGTGTTAATGAATGATATTTGTGGAGAATTGAATCAATTTGAATATTGATAATAAATAAATAGATATTAGATGAATATTAGTATCTAGTTATTTAATTACTTAGTTTTTCCTTTATCTTTCAAATGGGGATTGGGGATTGGGGATT
>JAWNBB010002599.1:0-10030 GCA_036325645.1 Balantidium ctenopharyngodoni
GGGATTGGGGATTGGGATTTTGGGCCCAATTCAATCCCCAATCCCCAATCTCCCTCAATCCCCACTTTCATTATGATGGTCTTGCTTGATACCCTTAGATGATATTAAATAATAATGATTTAATTATTCTTCCTTTAAATACAATCATTAAATGTACAGTGGCAACCCATGACAAGAAGAATCTTCTTTCAAAGACAATTTCAAGCACAGTAACTACAGTGTTATATACCAGATAATCAAATCCTCAATTCCCTCGAAGATCGAAATCCCGTTTTTATGAATATGTCAACTCGGGCAAATCCTGTCATTTCCCTTTAATCATATCTTTATCAAATACTGGAAACACGAGGAACAAGTCGAAAAAGTTTCCGAATTTTTCTCATATTTTTCTTTATGACCGTACATTCACTCAAACACTTCTTTTTCAAATATCTTATTATGCAGTATATTTACCTTCATATTCATAGCGACTTTCACCTACACCCACCTCATGTTCAAGACACTTCGCTCGAAAAATAATTCCAACGTTTCCCTCGATCAAACGCTCTTACTATTACTCAATAAATGAGAGTTGTATTTGAAAACCTTTTGATTCATACCTCTCGTTGAGTATTTGCTTTCGATAATAATATGCTCAAATGAATGAGGGCATTACGAGTGACAATGTTGGTCAACAACACATACGATTTTCTTTAGTTTCTGTGTTATTTCCACGGTGTTAATTCTTATCCACGCTTCGATGTTCACTTATTTTGATTTCCTAAATCAGGAAAAATTCTCAGATTCGATTTGTCGGGCCTTCATCAGTAATGGAGATAATTGTTTTTTGTTTGTTCGTTTTGTTTATGTTATTGCTCATCAACTGTATAAACTCAATCAAGGAAGTAGTTTCGATTTCGTTGTCGCATGAGTTTTGCTCTTGTTTTCCTTTGCTATTTATTACGGGTATTCATTGGAATATCTATACGATAACCCAGAGAAATCGATAAAAATATCATTTTATTATTGGTTTTCCATAATCTACTGTTGGGTTTGCTTGTGCCTTGTGATATCGATTTTGCTATCAGGTACATCATTTAATGGAATGATATTCGTGTGAATGACAGGTGCGATAATAATAAGTGTCTTTGTTTTGATGGTGATTAACAATAGTCTCAGTTCAAAGCATTCTCTTGTGCAATGAGACCAAAACACCGAGAGAGAGTTGTATCGAATAATCACTGAAATAACCGGCTGGCTTAAATGCGAAAATAATATCAGACACAGTCTTAACCTGATAATCTCCTACGCGCAAGCGAATGTTAAATGGAATAGCGGAATCGATATAAATCTATCAAAAATATGCAATCTCACATATATGTACAACAAGAAAGGCGCCGTCGATATAATAAAACAAGGCTTAGTCCAGCATATCAAAGACATGTACATCCACGCTATTTCCCTGTTTCCAGAAAGCATTCTATTACGTATCAGTTACTCCGCGTTTCAAATGGAGGAATTAAACCTGTTCAAATCAGCTTACACCACCGTACTTTGCATAACAAGAGATTTTAATGAGGAACTTGCCTTATCAGGGGAGTTTTACCTGTACCGCGTGAGGAGATTCTTCGAGAAAGTCGAAGATAATTTTTATCAATATGATAATAAGAACATCTCCTATCAACACTATGCTAAAATCGTAACGTTGAATATTATGAAGATCTCGCACTTGTACACCATGTTCTGGAATGTCTGATGAAAAGACGAAAACATTGTGAATCTATCTCGATATGGTAACGATATCATTAAGATGAGTGAAGTGTGAGACTCGAACTACAAAGAAGCCCTTCGTATTAATAAAAGCGATAACAGGTTGAAAATGTTATACTGCATGTTCTTGAAAAAAGTACTAAATAATCACGAGAAAGCGGAGGAATACCTTGGTGAAATCTATGACAGAGAGAACGATTACATTAAATGAAAGAATGACGCCCTTATCGGTTCGAGGGAAGAGGATAATAACATTAACAACAATAACAACAATTGAATGCGCCTGGAGAACGAACAGGATTACATTTTGATATCGTGAAAAAACGAATCGTTTGGTTTCATCCAGAAAATCACGTGAGGACTGTGTAAAAAACTCGGATATAATGAAAGGAATATTCTCGGGAATTGCATTGATATTCTGATGCCGCAGTTTATAGCACGGGAGTATAAAGTTATGTTAAAGAATAAAGTAAATGTAATCACTTCGGAAAACAACGACACTGAGGGAATATTCGAAGAAGATGTCATGTTTTATTTGAAAATGCAATGCAATTTCCTTTGACCAAGCACGTTCAAATTGAGTATTGTTAAAGATGAAGATAACACGCAATCGCTTTGAATGTTGTTATCAAAGAATAATAACAATGGTACCATCAACATCAACGGCAATGACGAGGCTTCGGTGTATTATATTATAACGAATAAAGAACTGATTATCCAGTCATTCACGCCGAACTGTACGAAATGATTAAATATCAACACTCAGATAATAAATGGAAACAAGGACATCACGCGGTACATTAAGGAATTCTACGAAAACTATCACAGCGAAATGATTATCTCGGAGAACAAGGATAAGATCAACACAAAACTCTTCGTGTGAGAAAAGATATTCATGAAAGACAAACACACGAGTATCCTTTGGAACAACAGTATCCAACTGAAAATGAAAATTAATAAATTAAGCATTGATCAAGTAACCCAGGGCTATGTCTTCGAGTTTAAGTCTTTGGATCATTATACGACCCAGATTTACGCGGATCAAAAGAAAACAAGTTCACATTTCTCACGCTCCGACGTTATCGGGACGAGTCAAAAGTCAATGTGTAAGGAACTGTTTCAGGTAGATAATAACTTCATTCCAAATAATAGCAACGAAGGATTTGTTTTTGACTTCCGGGAATGAGCTTTCAAGTACGATAATAAATGAAACACGAATATTAACAATCAAAAAACGGATATATTAAAAACCCTAAATAAAAAGATAAACGCTTCGAATCAAAACGATTTCATTTCCGAATCAAGTGAAGACAGCGAATCAAGCGATGATGAAAACAGTCAATCAAGTCAATCGAGTTCTACAACTGAACAAGAAGAAAGCGCAGAAGTAAACCAGGATAAGATTGCGATTCAATCAACGTGAAGTAACAATAACCAAAATAAAACAGAATTTCTCGAAGGTTACAAAGGGAAAAGTTCATACTACCATGTGAACATGGAGCAAATTAAATGATATATCTACGAATTCCACAACAACAGTTTCAACGAGGTGAAAGCCAAGAAATCAGGTCAACTCGACATGTGATTAAAACCCAATGATATCGGGGGGTTTCACGATCTTAATTCAAACGGGATTACACCACAAAAAAGTCAGTTAATAACAAAAAAAGGTGAAATCAACCAAGGAAATAGTAACTGAGATGCAATGAAACTCCAAGATATTATCAATTCAAAATCGTTTATTAATAAATCAGTTAAGATTTACTACGTTGTTTTTTTTAGTACAATGCTTGTGTTATCAGCGGTGTATGCAAGTTATTACTATTTCATCGACTTAACATTTACCGAGTTCATCCGGCTTTACCCTTGATTTGAACACAATTTAACGATTTTATTTCACTTGATCCACGCGAACTACTACTCATTAGAGTTAATCTTATTACAGAATATTAAATATACTGGTTATAATATTGAGAAAGAGGAATATATCGCATATTGACAGGATAAGCTTCATGATATTTTCGATTTATCGCAGGAAAAATTGCTTTTCCTCCGCTTCTGCTCCGGTATTGTCTCGGCTGATAATTTTAATCGAATAAATAATATCATTTGACCCGAAAACTGAATCACCGAAAAAGATGATTGAACGAACGCATCTCATGTGTACCAAACAGTGGAAATTAATTTTTTTGATTTAATGACGGAGTATAAATACAGTGTGTTTCTCTGATCAACCATGTCAAGTGCGGATAAGAACCCGAGTGATTACTATTTTAATATCATTTTACATAACACGGAAGATCAGTGAATACCAGGGTTGATGACAATCAATGAAATACTAATGAACGATTTCGATGATAAAATGGGAGAAAAGATCATTATAATTTGATCGATTTTTATCTTGATTTTCTTGGCTTCTTTCGTTTGTGTATTTTTCCAGATTATTAAATGAATTGATATTATTAAAGAGCGGACAAGATATTTAATGTTCTTTTATAACATAAGTAAAGATTATATCAAACGCTCTTTGCTTTGTTTGGAGAGGTTCAATAAATCACTTTCATGTGTAATGGAGGAATCAATACACTCAATGAATAATATCAATGATGATGATGATGAAATCTCGTTTACTTCGGAGGAGGATCAACTTAAAAGTAGCAATAATGATAACAATAACAATAAGATTAACGTTAACAATAGCGATAACAATAACAATAGCGATAATGACAATAAAGAAATGAACGCGGATAAGGTCAAAGAAATCAATACGAAAAGTAAAAAACAAAGTTGGTTCGCACATGACAATAATTGAAAATCAATAACAACTTCGATAATTATCTTTTACATTTTCATTCTCATCCTTGTTATTATTTACACGATACGAATTCACGGGATCATATTACGATTACCGAATCTACTCCGCTTCTACCAAACACTCGCAGATAACAAGATCAAAATTATCCATTCGTGAAACTACCTCAGATTTTATCTCCTATATTCAACGCTCCCCGCCGAGCTAAACATTTACAAAACTAAGCTTGAGAATACTTGACATACAATCTACTCAACATGAACAAACAACAATGATATACTCTCAAATTATTGAAATCAGTACCCACTCCCAGGAAATGTCACTGCACAATATTATGAAGTGTTTTCATCTTCCCTATGTCACAGACTAAATTCAGTTATTGAAGATGCAACAATTTCCTGTGATTCGTTTTTATATAACTGTTCGAATTACGGATTCAACGTTGTTATTGATACATATATAGAAAACTGTCGAGAAATGTATATCACAAGCACCAATGCCATCGAGAAGGCAAGGGAAAGCGAATTTATTTTCAACGAGTTTATTATAAACACCCCTGAGTATAACGCTATCCTCCCTTCTGATGAAGACGAATTAGATAAGTATATAAAGTTAAATCCGTTTATGATTTATAACAACGAGAAAATGAGAGATTGAAGCGTATGAATTAACTATGTAATTAGTGCAACATTTAAGATGTGACTGGACGGAATTATGGAAAGTCAGATACAAGAACTTAGAAAAGAACGAAACGTTATTTTGGTGTTTTGATTGCTGACTTTCGTTCTTGGATGGGTAAGTATAATTGTTTATCTAAATATTAAAGTTCTTCAATTGAATATTAACTTGAATAAAACGAAGAAAATATTAAGGATTATACCTAAGGAGTATGGTTAAGATAGTATTTCGTGTGAATTTTTTTTATTTTGAGTTTATAATTTGTTGGCTTTAATATAGTTATGTATTCGCGCAGGGCAAGCCACGATTAAAAATATGATAACATATATAAATAATAAATTAGAAATATTTATTTTAATCTCTAACTAATTGTGACTGATGTAATATATTCAACAAGGATGATGAAAAGGTTTGAAGGTGTAAAAGGATTATCTGAGGAACGAATCGTGAAGAGATTGATGATGTGGAGAGAGGATTTCCTGGCTGGTAAAGATAAGAATGTCAGGGAGGAGGATGTGTTGTTTTAAAAGGTTTATAAAGAATGATACGCTATAATGATAATAATAACGATATAATGTATTACATAAACCTTGTTTTCATAACCCCGGTATAATCACAACGAGAAGGAAGCAATGGCAATACTGTCTTCTCCTTTTGTAATAAATTCAATCTCAATACTGTTGATATAAATAAATAAATAAAATTTATCCTCTTCGTTTCACCGCCACTAGTCTAATACCAAAGCGGTTTAAACTTTAATTATATACAATCAAGGTGAATTGTTATTCTAATATTTCACTGTATTATGGTTAAAAGCATTTTAATAATATCGTCTACCTCTCAACGCCTCAACGTTAAAGTCAAAGATCAATCTTTGATCCTTCGTATTTAGAGTGTTTTACTCAATTCAATAAAAAATATTTAAATTATTTATTAATTACAATACGAATTAACATGATTAAAAATATGTTTCCTTCTTCCAAATAAACATTAACTAACCATTATATAGTCATCATATTCTTTAGCATTTACAATCTGACTTAATCTTCTTTTTTCTATCTTCTCATATAATGGACTGGTTTTCAGGTAAGAAACTCGCTTTCTATAAATACAAAAATATGTTAAATAATTCAATTACATGACTTTCATCGTCTTTATTCTTGTAATCATTATATAAAATCAACGCAACCTCCTTCAATAACTCCGTGGAACTTTCCTTTGCGCTTGTTTCTCAGAATCAGCTCAACCCTAATTTCTCGGCTCATTCTTTCCCTTGTTGATAACTCACTTTTCTTTTATCCTCCAAGTCGCATTTGTTTCCGATTAATATTATTATGATTGAGAATCTTGCATTTTTCCTTATGTTTTTCACCCATTCTTCGATATGTTCGAAACTATGGATTGAGTCAATTGAATAGACTCAAATCCCTAAAAGAGCATTCCAAAATAAAAGAAAGACGTTGTTTCGGTAGTTCTCCAGGCCACAGGTATCCCATATTTGCATTTTTAAAACTATGTCGTTTATTTTTATTATTGAAGTAACATATTCATACCCCGTTGTTGCGACATACTCTTCACTGTATTTTTCGCGATTGATGAGGGAGGATTTACCGACGCCGGAGTCTCCAATTACGAGAACCTTTGAGAAAAGTGTGTAGTCCTCGTAGTCAGATGGGAGGAATTCGAGGGTTGGTTTGGTTACGTATGAGTTCATTGATTAATATAAATAATTGTGCAGAAAAAAATAACATTATTTGTTGCGTTGATCACATATTATCTGATATTCAAAAACGAAGTATTATCTTATTAAAAATATTATATATTCTCCTTTTTGTTTTGCCTCGGCTCCTATCTTCTTCTTTTTCTTTTCTCTTGTCATTTGAACGCAATCGGAATCACCTTGTTACATTATTTTTCTTTTAATATTACGATAATATGATTATTACTCCTATTTATTTATTGATTTATACAATATAAAAATCCAACTTTTCCTTACTCTTGTTATTATTATATTACAATCTCGTTGTTCCCATGCAATCATCAGGTTGTTTTTCTATTTTTAACAAATAAGGGATTTTTTCTTTTCCTTATTTGTTCTATCTCCTTTTGTTATTTTTTGAAAACTATCAATACACGTTGTTTCTATTCACATTTGTTATTATTATTATTCTTCTTCTTTTTTTCCTTGTTGCCCATTAATTTGAGCTTGTTAATCGCTGTAACTTTTATATCATTGATTTCTTTATCATTCATCGTTTCATTCAATGAAGTGCGTTGGGTTCGTCTTGAATATTGTTTTCAATTAGATAATATCATGCTTGTGTTGATATTCCTGATTAAAAAGTAATTTCATTAAATGTAAATTACACATTTATTTCTTCTGTGAGTTCATATCAGTCCGCCCGGATATTGAAGAGTTGAAGCTTATTGTCAAAGAAAAAAGTATACCCAAGGATTCACGTTTATATAATTAAGCCATTAGACATGATGACTGATTTACTATGTTTATGTGTTCGAAATTCTTTCTTTGTAATTCACACTCTCCTTACCACGAGTGTTTGTTAGATTTAATCAAGCGTAATATATGTAACATAAAATTTCAATTTCAAGAACCTTTTGACACCCTTGTCCAAGTATGAATTATTTTTTCTTATTTGAATAAGGGTCTTGTATCATATTATGTATCGAGTTTTTAATCTCCCAAAAAGGCAATTTTCATTGCTTTGTCAAGTTTTATTAATTGAATCTCTTTGAAAATAAATATATTCCTCAACTATTATATACGAAATATTATTAATCGTATATGTCTTTTACCCTCCAACGATATTCCGAAAGAACCCTGAGAATCGTATAAAGCTTCGGATTTACTTCATTTTATAATAACTAAATATATTCCGAGAAGAAAAGCTGAAATTTTCAATACCCACACTTGTATTTCCCTCAGTAAAGTAAGCCAATGTTAAACAAGTTATCGACTTGATAACATTGGACAAAGGAACAGAAATAAAACTTTAGTATATAATATCAATTCTAATAATGTTTATTATTAATTATATACTTCAAAACACATTTTTCAAGAATAATAACAATATTAATTATTTTATTTTTTGGATATTAGTACATTCCCAATTACTATCATTCATCCAACGATGATTGATTTTTGATCATTTATGAAGGAAGTTCAAGATTTGTTAATGTTTTTTTGGGCTTTATTATCATGAAATGCTGGTGGAAATGTTTAAGAGATTCAAAATGTAATTATCAAAGGAATTAGAAGAATTCTAGGGACAACGGTAAGTATCAGACTAAAACAATATTATGTTTCAAAGGTTGTCCAATGAACTCTGGGCAATTCTCCTAAATATCCCACACGTTATTTAACGATATTTAGAAACTATTAATAATTTTGTTTTATCAATTTTCGATTCAATTTACTGATAGAATAATATCTAAAGCTAATCTATTTAAGTCTTATGTCTTTACACAATCGGGGCCTCCTTCTCTCCAGGATTTGACTTAAAGCATGAACAACAACACTCTTTGGTACATTTTAAACAAAAATCTTGACCAAAAGGGATGTAGCTAAGGACATACCATACCAGGGAAAGAAATTGAACTGCGATAACCGGAATCGTAATAAATCGGGTAAAATCCAGGAATCCACACACTAAAGATCCAGCCATTGAACCGATTAAAATAATCGAACAAAGTGCTCTAATTGGTTCTAACATATTCCTACATTGCTTTTTCGGGCCTGCAAGGAAAAACGTCGAAGATAAGCAAACAATATTTCCTGCGGTGAACCATCAGGCGTAAGATGTCGTGTTATACGCCGCTGATAAAATACTTGCTATTGAGGTAATCATCAGACAAAAACCGATTATTGCACTTATTCCAAAGCCGATAACCCGTGTTTTGAAGTCTAAGTCTGGGCAACACGATTCTGCGCTTTTAGCTGTTTCAATTATTTGTTCGGACATTTTGATTTATTATTTAGAAATTTATCATTGAAATATAATTAATAGGTGATGTGAATCCGAAATAATTAGTGATGTTGTAATTAATTATTAAAGGAGGATTAAAGACTTTAAGGATAATAATTAATATGTGGAGTTACTGGTGTAGTAAGGAAATATTTTAAAATAATTGAATGAAGATTAGTTCTGTTTTGCACAAAGAGAATAGTTTGAATTAATTTATAGATATTGTTCATGATGCTACAGATATAAACACAACAATAATTAAATAAAAACAAAATGAATTTCGAAGTTCGAGCAGGAAGAAGAAGAGAAAATCACTAATGAAACATTTGTAAGTTTGGGAAAGTAAGGGAAGGAATAATGATTAAAAAGTGAAAGAAGGAAAAACCTAAAATAATTAGATATACTAATTAAAAATATATATTAAACAACACAGCATATCTGGGATATGAACATAATTCAGATGAGATGTACGAATTGAGTTCCTAAGGATAAGAAGAAGAAAAAAGTCTCGAATTCAATTTCAGATTATGCGAGCATTATAAGAGAAATAATAATGCGACCCCAAAACGTAAAGTAAAAATGATAATTATATTTCAGGAAAGGGTGAGAAATATAATATGAGCCATTGAATAAATAATAATAAAACTGATGATATGAGCGAGAACAAAGATGTTTAGAAAACCATTATAATTTAGTATATAATGTAAACCGTTAAATGTTGATTATTAATGCTATTTTTAAAGATAAGATCGAAATGAGATTTATATAAACAAGGGAGGAGATTGGGGGGGATTGGGGATTGGGGATT
>JAWNBB010002614.1:0-15300 GCA_036325645.1 Balantidium ctenopharyngodoni
CCCCAATCCCCAATCCCCAATCCCTGAAGTCCTAAATCTTTAAAACAAATCAATTGAATTGTATTTTTAAAAGATAATTTAAGTTAGTTTATGTTTATTATTTAGTTAACACTTTTAGAAATTAATCCTTGTCAAATATCTCGGTTGGGTAACTCCCTTCGCCTGATCTCCTCGGGAGCGCACCACAATCCAGAGACCCTTTCCCTCACTCCAAGTGTCCGGAATTCGAATATCACCGTATCGTGTGTATGATGCATCAACCTGGACAGGGATTTAATTTGGTTACTCAACCATGATCGGGATTGGTAACCATCGCCATAGTGCGGAGATTTAATCTTTTAATCAATAATCATGTCAATATGGAGTACTTCAATACCATGCCGAAAGAAAAACTTACATCACAAACGAACTCGTTAGAACAGCCAAAGCTCCTGACCCATGAGCAATAAAAACGATAAATAATGTGAAATTGAAGTAAGCGACGAGATCAGCAAAAATGGAATGTGAAACCCAAAATATAAAACGTCAAAGGTAAATTTAATGAAGTTTCATTTTTGTTAACCTCACTCTTCAACGTCTATTCCAGGGTACCTGTCATATCTAATCAATCGACGAGTTCCCACCGTGTTTAAGCATCAACCGATTTATTTCTTCCTCTTTACATTAATCAAAGATTATTCTTTTGAACTGTTAACCAAATGCATCAATCTCTTTCATGTTTGGTCCTGTAAATGCCCATCGTTTTCATTGATAATAATAATAATATCATATCATTATACCAGAGGAGATATCGTCCTAACCAGAACCATTTAACTCTAAACAATAATTTCTTTTTGTTATTTAATCCAATCTCATTTCCTTGTTCATTCTTCACGTTCAATGATTACCTTATCCAGCCTGTGCTTTGGAATTATTAAACCATGTCGACTTATTAAAGATAAGCGAGTACATGCTTCGTTTCAACAACATCACCCCAGCAGTGAGGGAGACGGGAATAGAAAAGGATACCCTCTTTCGTAGTTATTTATCATAATTATCATATTGTAATTATACCAATGTAATCAGAATCAATCACATACCTAACGCAAGCCGCTCAATCAGAGCAAGTACCTTCGACCAAAGCGTAACGACCTAATTCAATAGCCTAACATCAGATCTTCCCTTTCGTTTTTTTATTGTTCATTTCCTGGTCATCCCGCCTTATTTAATGCTTGTTACTATTGTTTTGGGTAGTCATCGGCTTTAAAACTACACCTCAACATTAGTAAAATAATATAATCTGTGAATAATATTATATATTAAAATGGAAGCACACTTCGAGAAAGCCGCAGCTGATATTAAAGCACACGGGAAGGATTTAACAAACGATCAACTTTTAAAAATATATTCCCTGTATAAACAAGCAACAGTCGGTGACTGCAATACCACAAGGCCAGGAATGCTCGATTTCACTGGGAAGTCGAAATGGGACGCTTGGGATGCTTTAAAAGGAAAGTCGCAAATCGACGCGAAGAAAGAATATGTGGAAACTGTTCTCATGTTCCTGCCTGAAGAAGTGAAGAAGACTTATCAATAATTACTTAAGAATTAATATTTAGAAAACGAAATAAAACAACATAAACTTAATTCTTCGTTATTTCCTTGCAAAGCAAGGAATAAAGCGGTAGAAGGAAAGAAAAAAAGTGGGATTTTTACCGATAATGTTGTGGGATAAGGTAGAGGATTAACTAAAAACAAGTGAAAATTGATGAAGGAAGTTAATTGAACAAAGAGCCAAGCCATGAAAAAATGGAGAATGTAGTATTGAAAGGATGATTATGTTACATTCATGTATTACATTTTATTATTTTCCGAATGAGATATCTTATGATTTTATTATTTTGTATTCTTCTATTTCAACTCACGCGGAGGTATAAGTCCGATTTGACTTTCATTTAATCATTTCATTAGATACCATAGAATAATGCAATAACGATTGTATGTCCCACCCCGTTTTTTGTTCGGTAGACGTAATGAAATAATTTTACATCAAATGAATGTAAACGTGGGAGATGAAAAAAAATCGTTGATGAAGAAAAATCTTCAAATAACTAAACATGATCGTGTATCGAATAGAATTTGGGTTTAAGTTTAAGGATATTATCGACGTTTTATAATTGATGATTTAATCGCTTGTTTTATTAATTTAGCTCGGCTTCAGATATTGTCCACATGAACAATGATATTTAAGTACCTCTGATTATTCGGCTTGAGTACAATAAAAATTAGAATTTTAATTTAAAAAATTAGCGGTGACGATGTAAAAGATGCTTGAGAATTATGAGAAAAAGATATGAAAAGTAATGGTATTGTTAATGTTAGTTATTGTTTAATTGTAATTAGATTTAAGGTGTAACTGTTTTAATGGTTCGTGCTTCAGTGGTCGTAGTCAATGTCATTGAGTTGTCCTTTGTTGTTCGTTGATAATCCAAAATCGAAAAAGTCGCACTCAGAGGTTCACTCTTGATGGTATCGGTAACGAAATGGTTTGTGTTAATCATTGCATTTAGTGGATTTGTTCCGGGTGATGAGATTTACAAGTGCTTACTGTGTCGCATGTGACTGGGTGGGTATGAATCGAAAATCATTTTTTGTTGAATGGTGAGGTTTTGGGTTTGTTATCCAGAAATTCTGATCCGTCTTACCAACCGGAAAACGCTTTTCTTCTCATCTTGTTGAATGGGAGTGGGTCATTGTATTTCGCAAATGTTTTATCTTGCGATGTTACATATTTCATTATCGTTCTCTTTAATTTTTGTTTTTGGTTATTCAAAGTGATTATCTCCCTGGGAGAGAACTTAGGCGTTGGGTTCTTTTTTTGTGGATAATTAGAATTTGAACAATTTGAAATATTCAAGATATTTGCATTGATCGGCATTTCTTCTTGGTGTGCCCAAGTTTATTACATTTGTAACAACGAATCTACGAATATATTGCATGGATGTGATTTGTTCATTTACACTTCCAGTAGCTCCTGGTGGACTTTTTGTCTTTATTAAGTATTTCCCTTTTATTCCTTTACAGAGTTGGTTAATTCCGTCGATTTTCAAACAATGATTTAAGAATTCTTTCTTTCCTTTTGTATTTGCTTCTTTTCAAATGTCAGTCGAGGATGTCTCAACACAACACTGTATTTCTTTTGGAACTCTCCTTCTCCAAATCACCATTATATTAATAAAAATCTTCTCAAGTGCCTTTTGTTCAGCAACACTGATAGCTTTGTTTGTTCTAATCGCCTCGTGAATCGGAATATCAGTATTTGATGTCCCTATTTTTGAACGAGAAAAACTCCATTTTCAATCAACCACCAATATTTAATATACTCTTCAAGTGTTGTCAAACGCAAACAACCGATGTTTTTAATGAAAAAGGCTCTCTTCAAATTCAAAAATATCTCGGACTGTGCTTCAAGAATAAGCAACAGAGCTTAAAAATATGCATTAATGCAATGAACAATATGTATTAATGCAAGAAAAATAAAGTAAACACGCCATAAACGGCACTGGTGGAAGACAAGAAACCAAGCAAAAAAGAAGATACTTCATAAAACTCTCTATTCAAGTTGATTAGACGAGAGGTAAATTCCTACCGGTTGAGTTATTATTCGAGTTCATCCATAATATCAGAAAATCGGAAATTGATCGCATGTCACCGACCAAGATTAACTAAAGGAGACATGAAAAAGAATCAGATGCGTAATAAATAGAGTTAGGACAATCAAATAATCTAAATGGAAATATGAACAGAAAGTCACGAGCGATGATTCACCACATTTTGTTTCGTTATCACGTATCACATGGCCGTCAAGCTCAAAACATTCATTAAACAACTCTTCACTATTCAGGCAACCTGATAAAACAACGATAAAAGAAAAAGTATGGTAAGCATCACAAACTGATTAACTAAGAAGAAAGGAAAATTGATAGAATTGAAGAATGATCAACAACATTGTTTCAAGCGAAGCAATAGAAATTGACATAGTTTCAAAGCTTAAATAATATCCCAAGCGGTACTTACAACTCAATCGCAAACTGTGATTCTCTTCAGAAACATTTATTGTTTTTTGATTACTTATGTGCTCAATTCTGCGGAGGAAGACACTGGTGAGCTATGTGAACTCGCTTGGAGCACAGGAGAACAAACCTGGAAAGAAAAAGTGCAAACTGAGAATGAATAAATGCGAAGGAATATGAACTTAATTTTGTAGGTGATCCCGCAAAAAGGCAATCGCAGACAATCTTTTAAACAAAGACAAATCACCTATTGTGGTAAATGCATCTACTTTCAATGATGTGGGTGTGGACAACAATTCCGAGATAACTTGTCGAAAGAAAAGAAAGTGGAAAAGTAAAAGACCCAGAAACAAATGCGAATAAATTGTATTTAAATATCTTTGTTTTTGTATCATTTTTTACTTTTCCTTCACTTGCTTCTCCTTCGTCTCCTCCCTCTGATATAGTCATCCTTGTCTTAGAATCCCAACAACATTCACCATTGATTATATCTTGAACAAGGACTGAATTTTTTAGATTATGCTTTTATAAGGGTACTTTGGTAAATACTTTTCTATTGCGTTACCTCCTCGTCAGAAGCAGCGGACATGAGTGTGAAATAATAATTTATAATGTTGGTATTTGCCTCAATATATGCATTGTGTAGGATTTATGTGGGATTTCAATTATTAACAGTTTAATTGTGGGGTTGATTATGTTCAAGTGTTGTTCATTTCTACATTTCCTTTGGTCTGGTTCTGCGAAGTCTTCCAACATAATCCCATTTATCCCATTTGTCATTGAAATGTTTCTGTCTTTCACGGCTTTCGGTTCCCTTTATTCTTGTGCTCTGTTGAATTAGATTTATCATTGAGATAATGTTTTCGTCCGAGTAAACATCTAAACAATGACTCAATGACACAATCACACAATCACATCGCAAGCATCACAGGCGACAGAACCAACGATAATTACCGAAAAACTCACTGGTGAAATAACCATATTTCAGCTGAATCTTGTTCGGAGAGTTACAAAGGTTTCTTTGTCCTCAGTAGCGTATCGAAGACACGAAAGGAAAATACATAACTAAAGAATAAAGAATAATTTTCTTTATCCTTTGGATATAACGGAGCTTTGAAGTAACTCTTTCATAGCCATTGCTTTAATGTTTCCATCTTTATAATATTCCATTTCATCTCAGGTATCTTCACCCGAAATCTTTAGTAATTCCCATTAATATTTTAGCCTTTATAAGTACTATAACCTTGCGCTCGTTTCGTGCAAACACCTTGAAATAATAGAAATTAGAACGGTGAGATACAACATCGCAATGCTTTGGTACAATGTTGTTTCGCTATGATACCATCGGTTTTATCAGGTTAAATAGCGTTATTAAACGCGTTGAATTCAAATTTTTAGTTTCCCACCCGCGGAAATGTCATAATCATCTCGTTTATTTTTATGTTTCTTCTGTTGTTGTTTTACTTTGTTTCGGTATATTCCCGTTATGCAACTCGTACGAGAAGTGCTCTTCTTTGCAATTTCCCACAGGGATGACATATCAAAGAACATCTCTCATTGATAATATTTAACTTCATATTCGATATTATGTTCCATGGATCAGTGGGATATCGTTCAGCGTTTATCTTAGCCACGGCTTGGTCTTGATCATTGATGTCATAGAATGTTCAACATGCCAATTTAAATATTTTACCTTGTTCTCCCTATTCATTCCGTTGTGAAAGCGTTGAAACCTTCAATCCAATGTTTTACTGCCTTATCCCGAGCGTTTCGTAGTTCACTGATATCTACATGTCAATTCCTCCCCGCGAGGGTATTATATTTATCGACTCATTTAGCGAGGTTGTCACTCGGTGAGATGGTACAAATCCAATAAAATATTCCCTCAATCTCAATTACTCCATCCATCCCAACGATGTAGTCCAAGAAGAAAACAAATCGGCTGATCACCCCTGTAGATCGAACAATCAAACAAAAGAGTATCTGACACTAAAAGGAATGGTACAGTAAAACACAGACAAATGAAGAAATAATTATGACGACGAATAACGATTGTTCAGTTCAGAGCAAACATAACCAGAGCACACCCATTCAGAAATACAAAAGCCTTGGTATTGCAATTACCCTTCTCATCGCGGAAGCGATGGCTGCGCATTTGAGCAGGTGAAAACACTAAAAACATAATTACATGATATCAAAACGTATCAAATCGTCAAGGTTGAAGATAATAAAATGAGGGGTATGTACTGAAACACCCAGGAAAGTGAATCAAGAATTCAATCTCAACTATCGTGGGAAGGACGGAAATACAAAGACCACGGCGTAACCATCATGAACGTGATATTAATAACGGATTGATTATCAACCGTATCCTACCGGATACGGATTCGGAGCAAACTGAAGGTTGGAACATATTGTGATCCTCAGAAGAGTTGGTATTTCGATAAAAGTATCGTTAGAATACGAATGTTAAATGTAATTACAATAACAAAAACCTTTGAATATACTAAACAACTACTACAATTACTTTTCATTACGATTAAAAAATTATTTCACGATCATTTATCAAATCATCTCATCGAATTAATCACAGGAACAACCGTTCAAATCCTTCCTCTTCCTCTTCCTCTTCCTCTCACCATTATCTCACCCTCCTACTCCTACTCACCCTCACCCTCGCTCTCCCTCATCCTTCCCTTGACATTCCTTCCCCGCCCAACAAAGCAATAAATACCACACCCACCCACTTCTATCGCTATTTAATATTTATATTTATCCTTATTATTTCATTCATTTAATTCCATCATCTACAGAATTAAATGGAAACACAAGGATTTCCTAGCGACACTCCTCAAATAAAAATCCACCATTGCTTGAAAGAAATCCCACAAAAGCCTTCGAAATTCACGAACATTTTAAGTTTATTCGGCTATAGCAACGACAGCAAATACCCCGAATCGGAAGAGTCTAAAACCTCAAACACTAAAAGCAAAAACAAAAAGACACAAAACAACTATGTCGACATATACCAAAGAGCAGAAGACAGTCAAATAACCGCGCAGTGAAACACCGAGATAACCCAAGCCACAAAGCTCTGAGACTATTGCAAGCGGATCAAAAAAGACACGGACGATGTAACGAAATTCCTCAAAATCAAAAACAAAAGACAAGAAGACAAAATCCGACAGGACATCGATAAAAACTATTCCGAGATCCTTCGGGATTACATCGCCTCCCAGTTGAAACCCCTCGATATTTCCGGAAGTGCCGCTTGGGCGGACAAGCTCTTCGACCTTGTGAACAAAAGCGTTTCGCAAATCAGCCCTTCTTTCAAGTACTTAAAGGATACGATGAACATAACAGATTACATCAAGGTGAAAACCCTGGAAAACAAAGACATTTCTTACTCCCGCGTGATCGACGGCTTCGCCATGCACAAAAACGTATGCAGCAAACGAATGCCGATCGCGATTGACGACCCGAAAATCTGAATCATCGACTGCGATCTCGATTTCAACAACGTGAGCAATTCCCCGATCGATGACTGCTACACGCAGGAGCCAGCGTATATTAACTGAATCAAGAAGCAAATTGAGCACTTCGAACCGGATTTGATCCTGGTTAAGAAGAGCATCGCGCAGAAACTCCAAGAGGAGTGAGTGACAAACAAGAGCCTGTCGATAGTGTGAAACGTGAAGAGTAAGTCCTTGAAAAAGATCGCGCGGTGCACGAAGACGGTCCCGATAACATCACTCGATTGACTCGAGAAGAGGATCAACGTCGGGAGGTGCAAGAAATTCAAAATCGAAAAGATAAAAAAGTCGAAGACGAGTTACCTTCAAAGCGACACGCAGAACGACATCATCCGGTCGAGTGACTACAGTTTGATGGTATTCGAAGGGTGCGATAATGTGCTGTTTAACACGATTATTCTCGCGGGGGAGAACCTCGGAGACTTGAAGGTGCTAAAGCACTGATTGAAGGATAACATTTTAGTCACTGCCCGGGACTTGTACTTGCAGAAGTTCATTTTGTATTACTCGTACATCGACATCGCCCATGACATTGCGGAGAACATTAACATTGATAGGATTAACATTCTTAACATTTGAACCAATAACACTCAGAACGGTGTGAATGGTGTGAATGGTGTGAACACCGCCAAGGAAGCCGCACAGAAGGAAGCGCAGAAAGACACAAATAACATCAATAACAAAGACACAAATAACATCAATAACAAAGACACAACTATCAACAACACGAACATGAAAGACAGTTCAACGGATAAAATATTCGACCTTGTCCGAATGTCCTCACTGAACTCCTACAGCATGGTAAGCAATAAGGAATTCTCGAACTTCAGCCAAGTGTGCAACACGGAGAGTAACTATAGCAATATCATCAACTGAGTCGGCGGGACTGCGACTCCCGTGCTCAAGGAGCGCGACATCTGAAATCTGAACACTTGAAACACGAATATCTTCACCGGCATGAGCAACACGGTAACAATGAACACGAAAGCGAATCAGCACTTTCACCTGTTCGACGACTTGTTCGTGCATTACAAAAACGGGTTCGATGAGCAGGGGATCGTCACGGATAACACGTCGATTTATTTCGTCAAGCTCACTCTCGTGTCCAACAGCACCGCAAAGGAAACGAGTTGTGATACCAGCCCAATCACGAGCACCAAAGGACTCGCGACGAGAACGAAAAACGTGGGTGAGTCAATGAAAGTCGGCGGTGACGCCGACACCGGGAATGCGAACAATTACACCGAGTCCGACATTTGAAGCAAAATAAACGCGATTTGCTCAGTTGAGGAACTGCAGTGATTTTTCTACTCCGCGAATGAGGTCTATGACAAGCCGTGAGGGAAGCTCATCATTGACATCACGTTCCAAGCGAGTAATAAATGCGAGAAATGCAAAAAGAATCTGCTGAACCACATATACCACTGATACCACTGTTTCGGTCGCCTCACGATTCAGTGCTGAAAGAGCGTGAAAGACGACCATTGAGATAAGGTGCTCCAGTACATCAACCGGGAGAACTCGACCTGATTCACGAAGTACACGCCCGCGATTAACAAGCACGAGACCTCCTCCATCGACTACGACATCGACATCTTCATGTACGGTCACTGCCGGGTGTGCAACTGCATCGTCACCCCTGTGACGAAGCTCCCGAAGGAAATGTACAATTTATCCTCCGCTCGGTACTTCAAGCACTGACTATACAACAACGAAATGTACAATCGCAACGATTTAAAGGAGTACAATATCTCCTTGTTCACCGACGTCGAGTGCACCCACAACGCGTTCCACGACATCTCTCGCGTGTTCATCACCAACTACGGGAACATTCAAATCTCGTATTCTCCGGTCTGCAAGTACCGCGTTGAAAACTACGTTCACTCCGAGAAAAAAGACGCCGAATTGATCAGAAACGTGGTCGACTCCAGCATCAACTACTCGAAAGACAAGGAGAATAAGGTGATCGATTTATGAGTGCATAACTACGACGTCGCCGTGGACGAGATATGAAAACTCGAAAAGGAGGAGGTCAAAAACAAGCTCGTCCAGGACAACTGCGCGAAGTTGAAGGTGTTCATCACTGCGAATTTACTGGAATTACAAGAGATCAAGACGTATATCCACGGCTCGTGAACCCAGACGTGGCGGTTCACCGACTACGCCCACCTTCAGATCCACTGAAACAAGATCAGCATCAAATGAGTGCAACTGAAGATCAAAAGCAACAACATCCGCAAGGCGATTCAGAAGATTAAAAACTACATGTTCATCCTGAAGGCCCTGACAACCCCGACGTGAATGAACAAAGAAAATCAAACGTTAGTCACACCTTCCTTTACCCTCTTCGAGCGCGTGAGTGTCGTGTCCAAAGTCGATGAAGGGAAGAAAAGCATTTTAATGCCGACGCAACTGAATGCGAATACTCAGACCGGGCAACCGCCGCAAAACATGTCGGGGAACACCGTGCAACAAAGCCACGTATGAGGATTGAATTCGCATCACAATCAGAACCAGAACACGACGCCACCGAGTCATAACAACGACACCGAGTCCAGTCTGTCCCTGATTTTCCCGAACAAAAAGGCGACAGAGTACAACAACATCGACAGTAAGAACTGCTACCGTTTCCTGTGAAATCAAATCAATTATTACGACGACTTCCACACCCAGGTCAGCACCGGAGTGAAGGAAACCGACCTCGCGAGCATCATCGCGTACGCCTTGATGAGCGACAAGTACGTGGGGTTCATAAGTAAAAACAACAAATTCAATTGAACGAGCGTCAGATGCGAGAGAAAGCTGATCAAGATTGAGACGTGCAACATTTGCGCGAATAACATCTTCACCAACAACAAGGACGATGACATGGAGAACATGAAGGAGGCGAAGCCGGACAGTTGAAATTGCCTTCCGATGCCCCTGAGCAACGATTGCTACTACGAGCAGAGCTGATGATTCGACCACACGAGGAACGGGTACCAGTACAAGGAGTACGATAAAAACAAGATCGTGAAGCAGTGAGAAATGGAGCTCCTCAGCGACGAGAAGGAGCCCTTCGTGTTCGACGTTAACTCCATATCGAAGAAGCAAATCGAGGATCTGAACGTGGAATTCTCGTGCATTGATAAAAAGAAAAGCAATGAGTACTCGAGTATTTTCCCGACGAACCTCGGCCCGCAGTCGCCCGGGAGCGAGAACAACCTGACATGAAAAGGGTTTGACGGTGTGAACAATATCCAAAGAGTGAAGAACACGCGATCGACGATGAATGTATTGAATGGTTTATCACCGAGCCATGATCATATCCAGCACACGCATACGATCAAGCCGACGTTGACGGGGAACAATGGTAACATCAACGGTAACACCATCGGTAACACCATCGGTAACACCATCGGGAACATCAACGGGAACATCGGTAACAACACCGTAATCAATTGAAACCCGACCTCGCCGTACCAGAACTCCCCACAACCCGAAGCACCGAAACAATGCATCGAAGACACAACCACAACGATCATCGAGCAAATGAAAAGCGAAAAACACAAATTATTCACTGAATACAAAAACAAACTCTCAACCAACGACACCGAAATCCGCCACAAATTCAAATTCCAGAAAATCGAGTTCTGCGAAGACTGCTGAGAGCACTCAAACATCGAGGTCATCGCATACTTCCCGCGGCAGTTCGAAGCCCTGCGCATCGCCTACTGCTCCACATACAGCGAGTTCGTCCTGAGCATCGCCCAGTCCTATCAATGGTCTAACGTGTCGGGCGGGAAATCAAAGTCCGAGTTTTACAAATCGTGAGATAATAAATACATAATCAAATCGTGAAAACAGAAGGAATTCATCATGTTCATCGAAAGCGGGTTCCAGTACTTCCATCACAACGCGAAGTACCTTTTCCATAAAATGCCTTCGGCACTGGCGAAGATCTGAGGCGCGTTCAAGGTGAAAATCCTCAAAGGCGAGAACTGCACAATCACGCACTATTGCGTGATAATGGAGAACGTTTTCAACGGGATCGACATCGAAAAGACGAACATCAAGGTCTACGATTTGAAGGGTTCGAATATCAATCGCTACGTCAAACGGGGAAGTCGGGTGCGGCGAAGGGAAAAGTGCTGTGGGATACGAACTTCAAAGAGATTCAAAATGGGGAGCCGATCGTGTGAGAGAAGAACATGATGGACCTGCTCAACGCTGCGGTGCACAACGACAGTTTGATACTCACCAAAATGAATGTGATTGACTACAGTTGACTTGTGATTCTCAACGAGTCGGAGAATGAGAGCGAGAGGTGCGTCCGGTTCGGGATCATTGACTACATCAGGAAGTACACGTGAGATAAGCAGTGAGAAAATATCGGGAAAACTATAATGAATGGGTGAAACTCGCCCACGATTATCAGTCCGATTAATTATAAGGAGAGGTGAATGAAGGCCATTGGGGAGTATTTTATTGGGCTGAAAGGGTATGGATAATTAGATAGAGTATGATAATTAGTATATATTTATATATGAAGATGATATAAATGCTTACGGTTGGTTTATGGGATTTGTGTGTGTAAGTGTGTGTGTGTGTGTGTGTGAGTAATGGAAAAGGTGTTTAAAATGCGAAAGTGAAGAGGCTTCAAATGCGAAAGTGAGGTTGGTTTACGTTATGATTAGGTATGATAAGAATGTATTTGATTTATTTATTTAATTATTAATATTAGCAGTTTATGTGGTGTTTTGCTTTCGTATTTATTCAGTGTTTTATGATTGTATTTCATGATATTCATTTCATATTCACATTACAACCACACTCACATTTATTCAAAATGTGCTTTCGGCGTTAGCCGTAAAACTAACGAAATAAGTGAACGACATAAAATATTTTTACTTCGTTATTCATGTGTTGTTCCTTAATTCCGCATTGAAAATAGCACTTGTCTCACCCAGGTGTACAAGGATATCAAAGCAATGCGAATACATCACGACTTACGTTGTCGCCTGGAAACGTGACAGAATTAAATAAAAAAATAAATGCAGTGGAGTCCGAGAGAAGATAAAGAAGAAGCGCGAGCGTATTCAAAAAGAGGAATTAAAAGAAGATAATTACATTTCGACCGATAAACCAAGAGCGACTGGCTGAGGAGATTCCGCAATGAGAGAAAGAAAATAAAATTGTGAAATATTATTATTCATCGATCTCCACCACAAGAAGAGCGGTGTCAACGATGGAATATTATTCGAAAAAATATTATATCATGTGCTTGAAAGTGCCTGATGATGCCATGAAATGAAAACAATTTGATTTCACGTTTCTCGTGGGATCAAAAGGAAAATCAAAAGTGAATCACGAAACACATCAACCAAGACCGAACAATCAATGTACTTCAAATAAGGAAACAATTATAACGAAAGCCTATCAGAGCACCGGCACATGCTTGTAACACACATTTCACAGGGTACCAGCACAAAAAACGAATAAAATAAAAACGGAACTTGTACCGGAAATCAACCCACATGAAAGGATCATATCTTCGGTTGGATGAATTGTACAACGATACAACAAAAATTAATATCAAATGTTATTATTTACAGTAAACTCCATTGTTGATGCTTGTGGTGAAGAAAACGTATCAATTCCCACTGTCCGGATATTCAATGCACCAAACGCGTTAAATGTAGGAAATGTAGGTATATTTAATCAAAAAACTCGAATCGACATAATATGAGAATTACGCTTTGATACGGCACAAAACCAAAGAAACGACGAACATAGGAACGTAACCAACATTTAATTCAACACGTCAATGAAACACACTTGAATCGCTGACCCGTACTCACGGGACATCTCCCTGTACCAACGGAGTTTACAAATACATCAGCCAAGTCCTCTGAATTTAAATGCAAATAAAATCGAACAACATCGAGACATTGAACTTGAATATTCATATCACGAACAGGAAAAACCCGAATGAAATCAATGTAAAACACCTTCTTAAAACCGACATCATCACATCGATTCAATCCAACAACACCAAAATCTGACATCAAACAATGACTTGTTTCTCGCACACTCTCTTACCTCCCGGGCAGGAGGAAAGAGAACATCCGATGCGAATCATCGCCACGTCCAAGTCCCAAACATACCAAACATACCAAACATATCAAAGTAATTCAATAAATAACACCAATAACAAATAACTTATCTTCCTCACTCTTCCACCTGGAACCTCCCACCTCAATCTCCTCTCCTCAACATTACACCTGATAATCAGTATACACCAACTTCATAAGCATCTCCACCGTTGTATACGTTATCATATTTCCCTCTCCACCAACCTTATCCCCGGGTCGATTCGTCTTTTCCAAATAGTCAACATATCAATACATTATCGATGACGTATAAACATACCTCTCCGGATGAACACAATCAAGAAGACAATCCAGTTCTCGCTTACCGAAATTACCAAACCCGACGCAACATCCGATGACACATCCAACAATCGCAGCGTTTGTATCGGTGTCCCCACCGGCGTCGCATATTTCTCGTATGATATCACTGTACCTACTCTTCCAGGGAATGGTATCGAAATAACATCAATAATACAACAGCAGCTTAAACCCATGGCGATACAGCCCGATGTGGTATTGACTCACGCTTTTAAACAGTGCAACCTTGTCAAACTTTTCATCTTCAAACTCGGAGAGACTCGCGTCGATGAAGTTCTTTAGTTTTTTTTCGGGTTCTTCCGTTGCGTAATCAGCGGCGTTGATTAAGTTGCGGAGGTGAATTAATATTTCTTTCGGCTGTGCGTGGTTCATCGCGCAGAGCGCGATGAAAACGAACGTAGCCGAAGCCGCGAATGTTTCAGGATTTGAATGTGTTATTTGAGTGTCTTTGTTACAGTGCGCTTTGATGAGTTTGTATAATGAATACAAATCTTCGGCGGTGCCGCTTTGTAAAAGGGTTTTGATCGGAGCGTTGAAACGATAGTACAACCACACGACTCAAGGGGATATCCGCATTAAAAAACCATTTGAACACGACATTGCGTTTTGTTGATGTATCAGCGGCCGAACCGTTTCGAATAGATTGACGTCGTTGATATCACAGTCATCGATTTTCCGGTGTCGAAGGGCGTTTCAGGTTGTGTTTCCGATGTTGATTGGGTAGGTGTACTCCCATAACAAATAGTAAAAGTATATTACATTGCTGTTCAGTTCACATCTCTTGGGCGTGTCCATGATACCAAACGCCATTGACATTGCCATCTCCGAGTCATCAGTCACTGCGCCGGGAGGCGCAGTGAAAAGGTTATTTCCTTTGAATATCTTACTCGAATTAGTCGGGTCATAATCCGAAAACTCGCAGTAACTTCCCATTGCGTCGCCAAGGAATGCGCCGAAGATGCAACTGAGCGACTGGTACGCGGCACCTTCCGGAGGAAGGTGATAAATTTTTTTATTTATTTTCTTCATGTTTCTTGTGAATTGGGTGAGATCGGAGACGCCTTTGAAAAGGGATTTCAAAATTGTGTTGAATTCAGTTGGGTGAGTTTTGGCTTTTGAAAGGAGGTTTTCGATATTCCGAGCAGTGTGATTGGGGGGTTTAATGGTATTTCCCATTTATAATAATACATTCGATTGTGATGTTTATGATAATTGTTATTTGTAGTTATTGTTGTGATTATCATTGGGGATTGGGGATTGGGGATT
>JAWNBB010002746.1:0-11441 GCA_036325645.1 Balantidium ctenopharyngodoni
GGGGATTGGGGATTGGGGATTGGGCCCAATCCCCAATCCCCAATCCCCAATCCCCAATCCTAATCCCCAATCCCCAATTAAATATACTCAAGTATTTCCTAAATAAATAGTAAATACGAATTATCATTGAAATAACATAAAAAATAGCAATCCAATTTATAATTTATTTGCATTATTATATAATCTTATATATATTTCTTTATTTTTCTTTCAGGTGCAACCCTATAATTTAATTTAAAATTAATATAATTCATTGATAAATGTCAAATTCTCAATACCCTCCTTTGTCTATGACATACAAACAGGGTAACAATACCCTTCCAAGCAGCAATTGAAACAACAAAGAACGTAATAATTATAATTCCGAATACACTCAATACCTTAAAAATACAAATACTCAATTTACGTACCAGAATTATAACTATTCCCAAAACCCTTCACACCTAACCCAAAAGACCCAAAAAGATATGGAGCAAAATAAGTTTGAATTAGACTTGTCAGTAAAGTAAGTCAAATCACAAACTAACATCCTTACCCTTAAAATTAATTTAGGCAAAAAACCCGGGAAAGTGAGGACAGAATTGAACCAATGAAAATAACCATAATCACCTCTTACAAAAACAAAAACCAAAACGTGAGATTAGAAATAACCAGTCCACATGATCCTTTAGTATTATACACCCTCGAAATAAATGAAACTGAATTTCATCATATTAAAAACGAACAAAGTCTTTGATTTGATTTTCAGAGCTTTCCCCAGTTTTGATTCGATATGCTCAACAGATGTATTAACGATCAAACGCAATGTTATGTTTGCATTTGAAATAAGATTAATGTGAATGATGGCTTATTTATTATTTTGGAAAGAACCCAATTTCGTGAAGTGAATCATATTGTACTTATGGTACAACAAGCAAACGATGCAAACGTTAAGAAATATTGAGGCTTATTATCTACTGAATTCAAAGAGAAATATAATGAAACATTTGCAAAATGAGGCGAATGAACAAAACAATATGAAACCCTCGTGCAAGAAAACGATACCTGACAAAATGAAATTGCTCAGGAAAGAATAGTTAAAAAAAGTAGTTGAGATAGTTTATCCAACGAGAAAAATAAGGAAATTAATCAAGTGAAAGAGCAATGTTTCCTAGAATCGAAATCCCAACTAGAAGAACTTGAAAGAAACAAAAATAAATGAATCAACGACTTAGAAAGGAAAGTCGCTTCGATGCAAAGGAATATCGACGAGGTAGTTAATGAGAATAAGATATTGAAAGATTTGAAAGTAAATTTAGAAATAGCGCAACGTGACTTAGAAGGTAAATACGCGATAAGTAACACTGAATTAAATGTGTATAAAAACGATATCTCTAATTGAAGACAAGACAATTCAATGCTTAATCAAAAATGTTTTAAACAAGAAAAAGAAATCACGGAACTTACGTTTAAGCACGAGAACCTACTAAAGCAAATAGAAGAAAAAAATAAAGGACATCTTAATCTTGGAACATGAGTGGATACTCTTACAAAACAAAGAGATTCTTTCGAAGATACTGTGAAATCTCTAAAAGCAATGAACTCCAAACTCGAAGATAAGTGACAATCAAGCATTAATGAAATCAACAAGGGAAATGAAATAATTCAAAAACTACAAAATGAAATCAAAAATCAAAAATCGAAACTTAAATCAACAAAGCAAGCATGAACAAGTCAAGAGCACCTAACACAGCAGAAACAAATATTATGAGAAGAGCAAATCCGCACACTGAACGAAGTAAAACGAGACAACGAAAAGAAAGAACAAGAGATTATTTCGATGAAAAACCAAATCACAAACTACTCAGTGAAATGAAGTGACAACGAAAAGTGAATTGAGGATAATAAGCAAATGATTATGTATTTAAACAAAAACCTCAATGATACCGTAAGCAACCCCTTCAAATCACGTGGAAATATTTATAACAATTATCGTGATCAGAACCAAATGATGTATAATACTTCAAGTTCTGGAGGGTCTATTTCCCCTGGTTTAAGAGGTGGAAATAACACGAGCAGCACATATAATTATAACTCAGATATCAATAGCTACAATATTCCGAATGTTTCCGCGACGAATTTCAATCAAGCTATACCGTCGAATTTCAATAATAATAATATTAATAACAACAATTACTCAAACACCAATATGAACAATATCCAAACAGAGCGTTTCAGATCATCAGGAATGAATAACACGCAGGAGCAACTTCAAGGATCGGTGATCAGTGGAGCAACAAATGATTTAATGATATTACCCGAAACGAATTTTTGCGGTTATAAACAACAAGGAAACAGCTGAGATAAGTATTTGGGAAACACTGCAACTGCAACGACATTAAACAACGGAAATGTTCTTAACCATAAGTACGGAAATAGCATGAACAATACCAATATGAAAGGTGATGGATCAATGGTAAACTCATTGAACAATACCAATAAGCATTATAATATAGAAGATGAAGAATATCCAATGCAGATGGAACAGCCTCAGCCTCAACTACCCGTACTAAAACAGTAAAGAAATAATAATAGCTATTTACGTCTACTTAATCGAAGATAATGTGTAATAAAAATATTTTTTTTAATAACTCCTACTATAATAAATACGCTTTCGTATTTAATTAATATTTAATAAAATGATAATCAACAACAAAACCGAAAGCTACCTCAGCTTCCCTTCTCTTGAACAGGATAACAACGAGCTCCTCCAAACCTGAATGATGAACCCGACCAAATATCGCGACTTTAAGGAAAACATTAACAGAGTGAATAACATTGATAATGAAATCAATTTTATGAAAAGTCAACAAAATACAAACCAAATTGATTTTATAAATTCAATGGAAATAACGCAGGATGAGTACGAAATCTCGCTCAAAAACTCTCAGAATATCATTGAGAATTTAGCAGAGGAGCAAATAGTCGATATTTTATCGCATAAGAAATGAATCAGCTCTCAACGACATATTATTGAATGATTTGCATATTTACTCGGGTATGAATACTTTGATTGGAAAATTTTCAGGGAAAAATTAAATCTGTTTGAAGCAAAGACTAAGATGGGGGAAGTGAAATATTCGAAATTAAATAAAAAGACAATGAACAGCTACTTAAATAAAATGTGTAAAATGAGAAATGGAAACGCTAAAGAAATACAGGATAATTTCTTTTCGGAGGACTTTTGCACCGATTCGGGAATGGGATTTATCTATGATTGGGTGCGGTGTCACGTTAAAATATATATTTATTTAATCCAAAAAAAATGAATACATCTTAACCCGAGTCAAAGCGATACAATCGGTTCAGCAACAACACCATTTGATCAAGGTAATACCGGGAAAAGAATGCACCATCAGTACAATAAATCAAATATCAATAATTATAATACTAATAATAAGAACACCCATCTTGAAATCGGAAATTCATTAATAAATAACAAATTCCTTGGGAATAGCAATAACATTTACTCCCCGGGATCCAGCTATTATAATAACAGCATCTCTGATTCTCAGCGAGTTCTACCGAAAACTCTTGCAGGAAAGCAATCAAGTTTATCTCAAAACAATTGAATGATGACTGCACTACCTGATGTTTATAACAATAGCAGCACGAATCATAATATCAATAACACGATCAACAGTAAAATCGAAAAGGAAAAGGAAAAACCAAAACAAGTTTGAAAAAAGACATGCATTGTACTTCAAGGCCATGATTACGTGAAAGAACATATAAAAAAAGAGGAGAATATTATTCAATATTTACCGATGTGAAAGTACCGAACATTTTCTCAAATGAGAAAGTATTACAATTGCCAAATCAAAACCAATAAAGAAATTGAAAAACGCCATATTAATGATTGTAAGGTTAATTTCATGGGTGATTTGAATAAGACGAGGGAGAAGATATTGGGATGAATCAGTCGGAAAAAAATTAACGTGATTAATAATATTCCATATTATAGATTAAAAGAAATACTAGAAGAAATATAAAATAACTGTTATTAATAGTTTATATTAATATCTAGTAAATATACACAATTGCCAATGTCGAAGTGTTCAGATATCATTCAGTATGTAAATAAGAAGGAAAGGGAAATAGCGAATAAATTGAAATATATCACTATACAGAATATTTGAATAGTTTAATGGACTGATTTAGCCAAAAAAAAGCTTGTCGAGCAACTCAAACCGAAGGAACCAAAGAAGAATGACAGAGTTGAATGAAAAATTATTATTGAAAATGTTTGGATTATGAGTGGGTTGGAATTGAAATGATTATAAATAAATAAAATATTTCTGATTATTCGTGATTGTGTAAATTAGATTTATTATATAATATATTATTATTATTTTTCTTAAATAATAAATGTTCAATTACATACGGCTTTACTCCTATTCCTCGCTTCTTTCATTACAAAAAATAAATAATATGCCTTAGTAATTCACCCAGAATACACTTATTATATTTATAGTTTTCAAAGAAAACACTTTTATTTGAATTTTCGTTTAATAAGAGAATAACATGAATGTTCAAACCATAGTCGTTAATTTTCATTCATCCTGTTAAATCTTTAATATTTAAACGGTAGAAAAATCAAATAATAACATATTAAACAAATGCTTACAAACACCCAAAACGCCGTTCTCAAGGAATATCAAGCAGAACTACTCAAAATTGAATCTTCGCTTCCACTAGATCAAAGCACCTTAGCATCTGAAAATAAAAAAATTGTTTCATCCCTTTCCGAGAAACACAAGTCATCAACGACACAAATCAAAGAATTAACGGAATCCCATTTCCTTAAATGAGTCAAGCAAAACGAAAAGCTGTTCAAAGACAATTACGTTCAAGAATTGAATGAACAGTTCAGTGACATCGATGGAAAAGTTAAAAGCGGAAGCTTCGCCACTGTTGTCGATTATAAAAAAGAAATCGATAATTTCATGGAAGAGGCGAAGAACAATAAAGATGGACCTAACCGTGACCTCATTCTTTACGAGTTCATCCTTGAACAAATTATGATACACAGTGAAATACTGATCTCCGGTTCGATAAAGGATTACGAACAAACCCTTGAAGTAAAGCAAGGAGAATTAAATTCAATGAACGATTCAATCAAAGAGGCGAAGAAATCCCAGGAAGAACTCCTGAAACAAATCGAAGACAAAATCAAAGAAGTTAAGGATATCGAAAATGAAAAAACGGAAATCCTTAAGCAATGTTCTAGAAATGCGGAAAAGTTTAGTAAAGAAATCAAAGAAAAATCGAATGAAATCTCAACACTTAACAATGAAATCGAGGAATTAGAAAGGAAAAATAAGAAACAATGAATGGATTTAAAAACGAAAGTGGACATCGCCGAAGAATCTTTCGCTGAAAAAGAAGCCAAATTAAGCACTCTTGAATCGGACTACGAAAGTAAAAAAGTTGAGCTTCGTAATCGCATCGAGACTTTAGAACGTAATATTAAAGATATTACGGAAATGCGAAACACAGAAATCAAATCTCTTAAACGTGACACAACCAATTCTTGAAGCAAAATCTCAGAAATTGAAAAACTCGAAACGCAAATTAAAACTCTAAATAAAAAAATAGCGTCACTAAACGAACAAAACGAAAACCTGGAAAACCAAATTCAAGAAAAGGAAAAGGATTTGGAAAAAACGCAAGCAAACTCCGATGATTTGATATCTGAATATGAACATAAAATATGAAAGTGAAAGCAAGAACATGAAGAAAATGAAGAAGAAATTAAGAACTTGGAAGAAAAACAGGAACTCGAAGAGCAAAAAATAAAAAATGATTTCGAAAATAAACTCTCAGAATTAAAAGCGGGACAAACGAAACAAGATCTTTTCAATAAAGACAATCAGGATAAATTGACAGCTTTAATCGATAAGGCAAGCAAAGAACTCGAGGTTCTCAAAGAGGAAAATAAAAAAACAAGTGCTCATTGAGAAGAAATCAAATCCCAACTTACCAACGATAAATCCGAATATGATAAGTATATCCAAATACTTGAGGAAAATAACAAGCGCTTGTTATCTCAATACGAAGAAAGCGTAAAGGAGAACAATTCTCTTAAAACACAACAAGAATGTGATTTGCTAAATGTCAATATGGATGCTGAGAAAAAGATTTTGAATTATCAGAAACTGAACGAAACGATTCAATGCGATTTGCTTACTAAAAAGGCGGAATTTGAAGAAAGAATACAAGTTCTAAACAGTTCCCTTTCTGAAAGCAACAATCAAATCCCTTGATTAACTGAAAAGGAACAACAACTCCAATCGACGTTGTCGTCTTTACTCGAAAAAATTAAATCTATCGGAGATGAATATAATCAAATATATAACGAGTTAGAGGACGATCATAGAAAAGAACTTGAAAAAATCCAGGCGCAATGTGAAGAAGATATCGTTGCTAATAAGGAGACATGTGATAAAAACCTCGAATATATTAATAATTACTGCGATCAAGAAAAGAAGGAAATGAACGACAAACTCATCCAAGAAATCGAAGCCAATAAGAAACGCCAAGAAGAATTACTTAAAATGTATGTCGAAAAAATAAAGAACATGGAAATGATAAAAGATGAGAAAATCGAAGAGTTAACTTCCAATATCACCGAGGCCGAAAACAATCATCAAGCATATGTTGAAGAAGTCGAAGAAGATTGAAAGCAAAAAGGAGAACAATTAGAAAACTTGAACGACGATTGAAACGAAGCAACAATTAGTCTCAATACGATCCAATCGACACACGAAGCAGTGATGAAAAGTAATTACGATTCTTTCAAAAGTGAAAAAGCCGAACTTGAAAACAAATTGAGCAATTTATATCAAGTTACGAAAAAGGCAGCGATTGAAATAAGTATACTAAGCACAAAGAACTCCCACATTGAAACCCAAATTCAATGTTTGAACGAGGAGATTTCGAAGATTAAAAATGAAATAGATACACTGAAGGAAAAAAATGAAAAAGTGATTTGCGGTTTGAATAAGCAGATCAGTGACCTTGAAAAGGAAATCGTCTCGGTTAAATCGGAATATGAGAAGGAGTTAGCGCTGAAAGCCCAAGAAATTGAGTTTATTAATAAAGAACTCTTAGATTATAAAGAACAACTCGAAGAATTTCAAGCAACGTTTGAGCAGAAACTCGCCGAATGTAAAGCCGAAACAATCGCAGAGTATAGCGAAAAATTAAAGGTTGTTGAAGAAGAAAAATGTAAAATCGAGGAGGAATGAACTAATAAGAAGAAGCAATATAAAGAATGAGAAACTAACTATTTAAATTCAGTCGCCTTATTAATAAAAGAAAAGGAAGTTCTTGGTGAGAAATTATCGAACGTCACTAACCAAACCAAGGAACTAGAAGACAATTTAATTGCGGAAAAAGAAGAAAACCAACGGAAAGTCGCCGCTCTGAAAAAGGAATATAAAGAAAGAAACGATCAAATCCAGAAGGAAAATGAAATGATTCAAATCCGTCTCCGTAAAATCGAAGTTGATTACACTGAATTAACAAACGTTTATGATAAGGATTCTTCATTGTGGAAAAACAAATTCGCCTATTTATCGGAAGAAAAAGATTCCTCCATAAACGAACTGAATCAATTCAAAGTTAAATACGATTCAAACGTTGAGTCGTTACAAAATAAATGCAAGGAAGAACGTGAAACTCTTCAACAAATCTACAACGATGTTTTAGCCAAACGCGAAGAAAAATATAATAATCAAATCAATGTCGCAACCAAACTCTTCGCGGAAAAATTCGAAAAGGTTAATAACCTGAACCAAGGGCTGACACTTGAAAATAAAAAATGACTTGATATATTAAAGCAATATGAAGCCCAAGGACAACTGAAAGAAAAAGAAACAAAATTGGCTCTTACACTTGAATCTTGCTCAAGGTTAAAGCAGAACCTCATTCAGATTTCTGAAGAAAAGGATAAACAAATCGCAGATTTAAATGCAACTATTCGCTCTGAAAGGAAATTGTACACTGATAAAATGATTGAACTCGAGAAGAAATTACGTGAATTCGAAGGAAAAAGAAATGTCCTTGCTCTTGACAAAATCAAACAAGAAGCGAACACCGGTAAAGATAAGGACAGTCAGAACCTGCTTATAGAAAGTTGAAAGAAGAAGATCGCAATTCTTGAGAAAAATAATTCCCGTCTTTCCAACGACAATCGGGATACAATGAAAGAAAATGAAAACCTAAAAAAAAGAAACACCTCTAACGGACACACTAACAGCCTTATATCCTATGTTCCACGGTATCGAGGTAATTCTGGAAATAAGGAAAACTTAAGAACGCAGAGTAATCTCCCGATTGAAATGTATTCAACAAATAAGAAGAATTTGTTGACTAAGTTCAATCAAAAAGATGATGATTACAACAGTAATAATTTCAGTGCTAATAACAGTAACACCGGCTCCATCATCATCAAAGCAAGTGATAATGAGGACAATGACTAAGTGATTGCGTTGAAGTTTTTTTAATGATTTAATATATATAATTATTTAATTGTCGCTATTTATTGTAAGTAGGTATTTATAACTATATTCCATTTAAAAACAAATAAGCATATTCATATTTTTATTACTTTTATTAAACACCGGATTTGAATATTACATCGCTGAATCGCCGTTGTTGAAAAAAACAAAACATTCATTGATTAATGAAATGAATTAGTATCGAAATAGTATCTTTTTTAATCCCAAGAATGAATAATAAATACAATTCAAATGCAATGATTTCCAAATTATTAATACGACATTATTGTGCCTTTAACCGCAAGTTATATGAACAATAAAAACAACACAATTCACTTTGAATCATTCCTATTTGATATGATAACTCGCTCAAATCCCAATAATTACTTGAATTAATATTTAACTATATTCTAATACAATTATTCATAATTATAATGTTATGACTATTCATATATTAAAACAACTAAATTAATAATTTATATAATAATGATAATAAAAAACAATCAATGCTAATTATAACTCTGAAATGTAAACCATTCTACAAGAGACCGTGAAATTCAAGATGTAATATTGATTTCACTTTGCTTAGGCTTATTATATTTTGAAACTTTTCCACTATAAGGTACCTGTGCAATCGCACAAAGCACGTCATCCTTTTTAATAGGAAACGTTAACAATCCTTCATTACTATTTCAATCGGTTATTCAATTAAAATAAGGGCATTTTTTAAGCGACTGGCATGCGTATATTTCCTTGTTCTTAAGAACCATTGCGATTATTCCGAGGTCGTTTTTGTAAGTCTCTCACTTCCGATCGCTCCCGTAATACTTTAAAGAACTATTATCTTCGATAAAAATAAGTTTTGCTTGTATACTCGTAAAAATATTCATAAGCATTTCTTCGCATTTAAACGTGAAAACATGTTTATCTTTAATCTCTAAAATACCGACTGAGAAATCAAGCAAGGTCTTCAATCGCGATATTTGTGTGAGATGCTCATCACTGTTTATCATATTCATTCAAATGGCGCTTGCTTGTTGCGAAAAATAATTCAAAAGTTCTTCATCGTCGCAATCGAAAGGCTTTTCACGTTTATTAATTGCCTCGATGCATCCGAAACAATTCCCTTCTTTATCTTGTAACGGGTAGCATAAGATACTTCTTGTCCTGAAATTAGTAAGTTTATCAATTGCTTTATTGAAGCGCTTATCAAGATAAACATCGTCGATTTTCAGTTTCTTACCTTCCATGAATACAGCACCTACAATACCTTGATCTTTCGGGATTTTAATTTGACCTTTTTTCATGCCCTCACCTGTATGAACAACCAGCGTATCGGTTATTTTATCGTATATGAATAATGAAGCACGTTCACAGTTGAGTATTTTGCATGTATTATTAATCAACACTCCTGACGAGTTTTGGTTCAGGACACTATCGACAAGATCGACACTTCCTTCAATGAACTCTTTCATTCTCAAATTTAATCTGACCATTTCTTTGTAATCCTTTATCAAAGAAATAATAGCATCGCTATACGTGATCAGCGTCTCACTCCTTGCATTTTGCATTGAATGAATAAACATTTCGTCCGTCATTGTGATTTCATTTCATTGTGATATATATGTGTTATCCTTTATTATAGTGTGATAGTCCTTATTGTTCGAAAGGAAGGAAACTGAAGCGTTTACTTTGTATTTGAATTTCTGCGATTTGTTATTGAAACTGTTAATCGCATCGTAATGCGCAAACGCTGTTTGATTAGAATTTAATGTCATTAGATAAGTATTTTTCGATTTACTGCTTTCTATTGTATGTAAAGGGTTGATTGCAGGGCGGTTTCTTGTAGTATTACTACGTTCTGCTCTGCGGAATATACGGGACGAATGTATTGATTTCGGCTGAATTGATTCCGATTGAAACTTATTATTTTCGCTTAAAGTGAGAATTTCTGTTGATGTTTTATTGGTGCTTCGGTCTTTCGAAACTGAATTCATAATATTAGTACCATCTCGATATGAATCAAAGTTAAAAGAAACGATCTTTTCATCGTTCCGAAGCTGCTGCTGCACAGCGTCAGTATAATACTTAGTGTTTATTTTTATCGGATTTATTTTCGTTTTCGTATTATATATTTGAAATCGAGATAGTGATGTTTCTTCTTTTCGCTTCTGCCCTAAAATCTTGTCGTTTAATGATGTTGGATTAATACGCTCAGTTTTAGAGTTTGAACTTGTAAAGGCTTCGTTATAAGAGTTATCGCTCTTTTCCAATTTCTTTTTCAATACTTTGTTTTCTTCAAGTCACTGAATGTATCACTTTTCTCGTTGAGATAAATTGGATTTGTATATAATATTAATTTTTTCATATTGTTCGTTTGAATGGAGAATCTTTTGAATCTCCTTTTCTAAAGCACAAATCGCGGTATAGTTTTTGCAGTTTGTTCCACCAGGACATTCCTTGCTAATGTATTTCTTTAAGAAGTTTGCTTTTTCTCGCGTACTTTTATTTCCTCATGAAAGTAAAGGTATTGAGGATGAATCTTTTCCTTTGTACGATGTTCTGCGATGATTGTTTTCTGTGTTATTATAATGAAATGATGATGATGGTTTTCATTTTTCTGATAAGTGAAGTTTTCATTTTTGATTGTTGAGTTTCTTAGTTAAGTCCAAGTGTTTGCTGTATGAAGACATTTTAAGAAGTTATGGATATTTAATATAATCAATTAAATAAAAGTTAAGTTGTTTGTTCATGTATTTTTTATTTGTGAGTTATTTGAATTGTTGTTAAATAGTATTATGATTCAGTCATTTTAATTATTTGGATTAATGTAGATATGTTTTATTGAGTTGTGAGAGTTTGGGGATTGGGGATTGCAGATTGGGATTGGGGATTGGG
>JAWNBB010002803.1:0-12896 GCA_036325645.1 Balantidium ctenopharyngodoni
GGGGATTGGGGATTGGGGATTGGGATTGGGCCCAATCCCCAATCCCCAATCCCCAATCCCCAATCCCCAATCCCCAAAAACTATGTTCACCTTAAAAACAATCTAACATAATTATTGTTCATTCAATCCTAACTTCAAATAGAAAATAATCTCAGAATTAATATTCATTACTTGTTTTAATATTTATAAAAATAATACTCTTAATCTAAAAGATACTTTTTTTAAGCTTATTTATTTAAACAAAACCTCTACAACTATGTTCTTAATCTAAACATTCCCCAATTATTACTATATTATAATTATTAATATCATTAAATAATCAGATATATTAAAGCTTGATACTTGTCGACACCTCTTCATCTATGGCCATAACATCCGATAACTTCTTACTCGATTTCACCATTCTCCAAAATTCCTCACGCAACTTCCTTTTAATCTCAGTGCAAAAAAACCTCCGATTATGAACTCCATTCCAAGTTCACCGAACACAAGTTCTCATATTCAACTCATGAAAAATATGATTCACCATGCGTTTTTCTGGGCGCTCCATACCGCTACGAATATTACGCTAATATAAAAGGAGACCATCCATATAATAAACATGATAATTCAACCTATCATTGTATAAATACAATTACTTCTTTTTATTTTCTCCCAGGCAGCTAAGATAACCAACTGCTTTCCTTGTACAACAAAATGGAACATTCTTCTCCTCTGATACACTGAAGTTCTTCAGAAAAAAGCTAGGAAATAAATTAAAACATTACTAGCAAAAGCTACAATAAGAGCTGTACTGAATCATTGTCCAACGGCGGTTACTGTGATATTTTCGTTGAGAGTCAAAATGATTGAAATAAATCACATTTGTATAGTAATATGAGTAAAAAGTAAAATAAATTTCTTCCATCTTGGGTTGAATAAAGAGACGTTGATAATTGGGTTGATAAGTGCATGTCTATGCATAATATTCCATTTCACAAATGCCATTGTTGTGCATTTCAAGCTGGCATAGGCTTCCAACGCTTTTGATTTTTCCTCTTCTTCATTGCCAAAGTCTTCTGGTAATGCGCCGTTATCGTATATGTTTTTACTATTGTGGAATCGTTGCAAGGAGATTAAATTCGGCCGTGTTCGTTCTTTATCCATGAAATAATTTAACCGACTTGATTTATTCGTGCCTTTTGACTTGAGAGTCGACCCCGTTGCACGGTATTTGCTTATTGTTCCAATGCTCATAGGATTTTCGTTTGGTACCTTGTGGACAGTTAATTGATTGCTTCCCACTGAAGTGACTGTTACCTGCTTTTTATATCCCATTCTCGTGATTTGATTTACCATATTATCCCCTGTTTTATAATCATCATCATTTTCATCGACTGTTTCGAGTTTTTCCTGATCATCACCGTTCTTGTTATTCGAACTGTCTTTGCTATTTTTACTATTCCTTGATCTGTCTTCTTTAGTTTTTTTCGGTGGATTTGCTTGAGAATTCTGATTTGAATCCTTCCACGAATTGTAGCTTTCATAATCATCGTTTTCGTTAATCGCATCCTCATTGTTGATATTTAGTTTGTTGCTGTTCTCGGATTCTTCGTTGATGTCGGAGTTATTATTATTGTCTTTGCTATTTTCATTCGAATCATCAAATTCCACGTTATCGAACATATGCCGAATTTCTTTTTTCTTCTCGTTTCAGTTTTTATCTTCGCCAAACGCAGGGATTAGCTCGTTAATATTTACTTTATTCGCTCACCCACCGTCCTGAGCGTAAGGTAAATGAACCTTAACTACCTCTTTTTTCAGGAATTCTCATTGACTTTCTTGATTGAAATACTTATAATCGAATCACCAGTAAAAGACGCAGGAAAACAGAAACAAAACTAAAAAAATGATAAATAAGTAAAACGCGTAGTTCGAGGCAAAGTTCGGTGTATACATCAAAACCATATATTTCTTCAAATAGAAAAACCTTCCATCGACCACATATTTCACATTATTCGGTATGAACATAGTTGTGAACCCTCCGAACTCTGTGCAGCGAAACACGATGTAATTGTTAATTTGTGTATAGATTACATATTCATTCTTCTTGTTAAACGCGTAAGATTTAGTACTTTCTCAGTAGTTTCATCAGGTGAAATTATAGACACGATGATACTTTTCGATTCTCATTGCAACGGTATCATCGCTAATAAAGCCGTTTTCGTCAATATATATCGGATCACGGAAAATCGGATCGTCTGGTTGTTTATAATTAGCATTGTCGAATCAGGTTTTTTGCTTGTTGATATAATCATAAAACAGATAAGAACTAAAGGGCGTTGATATCTCAATCGGAGCACTGCTTCAATCACAATCTTTAACAGCTACTTCATCGCCATTTGTATCAAATCAGGTTAAGGTTATGTAAGGTGAGGTTATGTTGTTGTAATACACACTTTCATACGAAAACGGGTTAATCAGAAATTCGATGTATAGTAGATAAAATTGGAAAAAGTACGAATTTTTTTTTGCCTGGATTTCCCGGAGACAGTCCATGAACTTAATACTTGTTTTATAACTTCCTTCTTTAGCCTCGAAGAAGGCAGTATCATCGAACTGCTCATCAATCTTAATTAGGTTGAAATCGAAGTAGTCTGTTTTAATTGTATAATCATGGTTATAATATTTCAGTCAAAACATGGGAATTGTCTTAGTCAGCGATGTGACAATATTTTGAAAACTCGTTTGATAATCACTTTGCTGTGCAATCTGTAAAGTAATGTTTAAGTCAGTGTTAAGCAGGCCTTTATTTTCGAGCTTTTTCTGATTCATTTTAATATAAAAGTAATCGTAGGTGAAATCAACAAAGTCTAGTAATTTATCGACATTGCCTTCCGAAGCTGTAATAAAGGATATAGCATTTGGTGATGTCATCAGAAAATTCGTTCATTTGCTTAAACTCACCGAGAAAAAGGTAAGGTCATCAATAAATTTCTTCCCTGAAAAGTACAAATTATAAAACGATAAGAACTGATTGTTGTTAATCAACCCTGTCATTGATATTTCTGCATATAGACGATCAAATCATTCTTGATAATAAAATGCCATCCTTGAGTAGCCGTTCTTATCTCAATGGCAGTTTGCACCAAGGAAACCTCATTGGCAGTTGCACGCTAATGATCGGTCGATTTCCCCGCAATCTCCTACGTCATTGCAATAGCCGTCAACACACTTCGGAAGCTTACTTCAATTATCGTTCCGTCAATACTGTTTTCGAGGTCGATATAATATCACTTTGGATTGAGTTCACGATAGGGATTTAAGCCGATGCTTTTTAGATACTCCGATCTCGATCAGTAATTTAGATCGATGGCAGTAGGTGATCAGTCGTAGTTGCTGACCACCTCTACTCAATCATATAGTGGACTGTTGATTTTATTTACTATTTCTATTGTTGTCATTACTTCAGATTCCGCTCCGTATTGATCTCGCACCTTGCAATGGACATCAATCTTAGTTGAATCGTCCTGGAAGTACCAAACGGTTGTGAAATTAGTGTACACCTCGTTAAATTTTGTCCAAGTATTTGTAAGGTATATGTCACTCGCTGTGTTTTGTTCTTTATAATAAAACTGATATTCTCAATCAGAAGAAAGGGTATTCTCATCAACCCAATCATATGTGGCTATTACAAAGGTTGTTGTGTTTAAATATCCAATCGTAGGAATTACCTTCACGTGCCCTCCTTTAGGTGCGGCGTTCATGGTCAGTGTCCACTTTTTAGTTATGACGATACGCTCACTGGAGACAGTGCTATCCATTATAATATCTAAGACAAAAACATATTTATGAAATATCTTGAAAAAGGTCGTGTCTAAAGCAGAGTTTAAGTTCTTTACATCACCTGTAAAAGGGGTGGCATTTGCAGCTCAGTTATCATCAAAACCAGACTCTTGATTTCAGGCGTTTGTTTCATCAACATCTCATTTCCACAGAGTCGTATACCCAGAGGAAGTAGCACCAAAAACAATTGCTTCAATATAAGTAAAATTGTTAATATCTATCGGTGTTAGCGGGTCAACGTTGACGAGAGCGGCATCGGCATCAAAAATCACGCATATATTCGGGCGTGTTTGTGACGCGACTAAACCGGCAGCAACGCAATCAGGAATGCATGTTTTATATCTATCATCAAAGTATAAACTTCCAGTACATTCAGTACATTCATTGTACAATCTCCCAGTGCATCTATAGCATGTTGTATGGCAAGGTCGGCATTGATTGATAAGATCTCAAGGGAAATAATGCGGAGGACATTCATCTCAACATGAACCATCAACAACGTGCAGGTACGGTTTATACGGTACGCAAACAACACAGTTTCAATTTGCGCTTCCTATAGAATCGCAGTCTACATTTTTCGGTGGAGTAACATTAACATCTTCGATACACTTTTGCTGAACCTGATCCCATATAAATTCAATATCACAGAACTCAATAAGGGATGTCAATCCTGTATTAAGAGGGTCAATAATGTTGTAGCCGACATAGTCGATCTTATAAGTAACGTTATGTGTATACTCTGATCACTCTTCGATAATCACAAACTCGCTGTCAATATCTTTGTACTCGTTTTTAAAGTATGCAAGTCATCCGGGCAATGATGTAAAATCTTCCTTTTTAAATTTCAGATACTGCGTGTTAATGAACTGATAATTATATTGCTGCCATAGCTTGATTTCTCGGAGGAAGATGTACCCGAAATTTGTGTAAGCTGTAGAACTTCTTTCAACTCTGAACGATGTTGTGGGATTATTGTTATGATCTGGATATGAAGAGGGATTCGATTGAAGTGAGGCGACAACAGTGCCAAGGAAATATTGATTATTTAATAAATCAGTTCCGCATTTAATGTAATTCCAACGATAATATGAAAGCGCCTGTATCCTGGAGTCTTTAGAATAGGCAGCACTGTTGGCTTTGTCGAATAAAGGTTCGCATCTTACTCTTAAACTGTTGTTATCGTTATAAAGATATATTTTATTATGTAAATCCCATTCTCATGAGATATCCCTGAACTTAATACTCACTTGATTGTAACTATAAATGAACACCCAAAATTCGATAGTATATTCGTAGCTTTTCGTGCTTGGGATGCTACTCATTTGAAACACGTTGATATTAGAGAAATCAATATAAGGTATCTTCTCGCAAAATGTTTGTTTATTTAACGGATTTCTTCGTAGCCAGTATATACCGTATTTAATATCACATGTGCATTGTGAGTCCGCCTTTTCGAAACAGAATGTCATGCAATAATCATCACATTTTTCGCATGGTGGGTTACTCATTTGTGGTACGTATTGCTCAATATCAAAGTAATAATCTTCATTATAATCGGGAAGTTCGAAGCATTGTGGTGAGGTTAAATATGGGTGGATATCCAGAACACATGATACGATTATACCAGCTGGAATATCACTGTCGTCGACGCAACTTGTCTGGCCTCCGGTCAGTGTTTTATGATAGAATAAATATTGTTGCCGACTATCATTCGACGCCATTATTCTTCCGTAACCTCCCTGGATAAATCTCTCGTATATACGGAGATCGGCGAAGAGTGCAATTATTTGACTACCAAATATTAACTGCGTTATTTCAATACCTTCTTTAGGAATTGAGTATCCTGTATTAAAAGGTATATCATTTCGATTTACGCTTAGTGTTATCATGTTGGGGAAGATATCGTTTTGGGTATTTGAAATATAATTGGCTATTATGATCGGTACCCACGTTCCTACGTTATCCATGAACTTGTTATCAGTAAAAGCTGCGACATTACTTTGCATTCAAACCAGGCTATTAGAATCTACGTTATACGCGAGATATGTGTTTGAATTTCAACTAAAAATCGAAACGTTATTCGAAGTTGTTGAAGCAACGACTCCGTAAAATTTAATCCAGAATAGAAGAGTAAAACAAGGCAATGTCCCAATGTCCAGTCCATCGCTATTCAATGTAGTGAGAGATACTTCACCGTTAACAGTTTCAATCGGTGTTTTTAAATAATATGTCGTTGATAACCGACATGTTTGGTATTGCAGAACATAATTAATTTCACATTCATAACATCGTGTGATATCTTCCTCATAGCAACGCTTGCATCCGTCTATACATTTTTTACTCGTCACTACTTTAGTTACTTTTTCGAATGTATGATCAAATGTTATCTCTATTGATTCTACAAAATGATTCACTGCCCCTTCCGAGGTGTAGTACCAATCAAACTTGCTTGAGTAGTTATACTGAAGTATATTATCATTGTTGTACATATGATAGTCGGTGCTGATGGTTAGTTTAATATCATCGCTTAGAGTAGTCACAGTGTTTTTCATTACGTTATTATCTAAATTGGCGATTGTTAAAGGGTAAAATAATACAAGGCTTTTTGGGGATTCTGTAAAGATTTCCGCGTTGTACGACTGAATGACTTCGAACGAAGTCGTTTTGTAATCCCAAATACGAATATTGTTATAATAAGCGGATCCCCAACTGATATCAAGATTATCCACTGTACATAGTGGTTGACCTTTTCCACTGCAGAAGGCGATATTACTTAGAGTTAGTTTGTTTGTAATTCCTGTCACTGCGAAGTGTACTTCTTGGAAGTTTACATATATTACTGGGTTTTCGGTTAAGACAATTAAGCTTGTGAATATTAAAATTTTATTCCACTCATATTGATGTACTCCAGTTAATCGGGTCTTTGTTGCGGGGTTGTTCTTTATTTGATAATAAAACTCACCATCTTCAAAATAGATCAAATGTGGAGCAGCGTAGAAAAAGTAATACTGTTTTCCGTCTCTAAGGTCTCAAGTAGGGCATATCGTGTTATCTATCATAAACCAGAATTCAATGATATAACCCCCAGACACACGCACACCGAAGGATGTCGACATTTCATGATAAATATTTCAAGGATTACTACATCTTGAATAATATCATCCCCCTTTATTTGAACTTGAATAGTCGTTGAAGCATTTATAGTTTATTCTCGGATAAGTTCCTTGGCATTTAAACCCTGTAATATATGTTAGTAAAGCAGCTGCATCATTAGGACATGTATCAAGTCAATCCCTTGATTCACAAGGGGTTGAGCATAGACCCAATCCATTCAATCACCCTGGCGTTCTCATGGTAAAAGCAGGGCATCCGCCATTACAACTAATTTCATTCGTTTCTGAAATGTTTAAATAATACTCATCCTTGCATACTAACGGGATTCTTTCGTCCATGCAGAATTCGCAGTTCAATTCATTGGTATTGCAATTATTGATCGTTACGCATGTGTTGGTCATTTCACTGTACTTCTGGTTAGACTCAGGATTGCATAATGGTAAGAAGATGAAATTCGAGCTTCATTCCCGATTGTTAAAATAGATATCTTTCAGATCCACTGTGACCTTACCAGCCCCGAGCAAGTTCAAGTGATTGTAAATATAGTAAGTAATAGAAAGAGTTTTTTTGTTTTCGTCTAAAGAATAGTCCGCGAAGTTGATTGCTAAGATTAAAGGAGGGAATGTTTTCTGTCTGACAAAAGTCAAGTCCATGTATTTAAACCGTTTCTGATATTCATCAGGCAAGTAGTCCCTGAACAAATACAAGGCTCTGAAGTATATTTTATTTATTTCACCGAGATTATTATCTATAATATTGATATCTAAGACTGAATCCTCCCATTGATGGTTTCCGAAGAAATAACCAATAGGCTCATCGATACTGGTTTCACCGAAGTGGACTTCACGTTCTAACTTCTTTTCAGTGAGGATGTCGTTGAAATAAAATTTATTGTTGTACTCGGAAATCGTACACAATATCCACTGCCATTCCCCGCTTTTATTTGTCCTTGTTTGTGTTTCTTTATTAATAATCCTTGGATCATCACCCTTATAATCATATGTCGCATGTGGAGCATCATCTTCGATGTATGTACTATATGGAGGGTAGTTTTGAGGGAAGCAAAAAAGTCTCAAATTTTCTTCAGTTGGGTTATAATACATATGTATAAGCATATGATTTGTCCAATTGACCGTTATCCCGTTTAACACCGTTTTATAATCTTCAAGGAACACCCAAAAAGCAATAGACCAGCTATGATTGTAACTTACAGGGATTTTATCAATTGTAATTCTCTCGTTTTTGATTAACGATCAATCCGTGAACTTGACACAAGGATTGGCTCTGGTCGGGTCGAAATATTCGCCTTTATCGTTACAGAATTTCAAAACTGAATATTTGGTATCATCCACTATATTAGCTAGTGGGGTAATATCAGTTTTCAATATTGTTTTTATACCTGTCATTGTGTCTGTTACTGTTTTTCCATCTGTGTAAATAGGATCCCATTGATGGAGAAGACCATTAAACTTATCGCCGGATTCAATTATGATTTTAGATAGGAAGCTGACGTTACTAAACCCTTCACTCCATAAGCGTATCTGCTTAAAGAATATTACACCCCAGTTATTACCTGGAGTGTTGTCTTTGAACTCTAAAGATGTCGTCGTGGGAAAAGTTAATGCTAAATCACCAAAAGCTCGGCTGTAGGTAGATTCATAAGTGTTTAAGTAAAAATTTTTTCGATCAAAATCAATTGCACAATGAACAAAATTCCATCTACCAATTTCTCAAGGAATATAATGCTCGGCTATCTGAGTCGTGCATTTGCCTTGGTATCCCGTTCCAAGAACGTTTCTTTCGATAATTATCTCGGCGTGATCTTTCCAGTTAAAGCTGATTCCACCAAAGGCGAGTTCAACATAAGAATAGATAAAAATCCAAAAATGAAAAGTGAGATTATTTGTTTTTGTGCCTTCAACATTAACTATAAAGGAAGATTTCGCGAAGTTTAGGAAGTCAAGTTTATAGCAGTAGTTGTATTTGATGTTACCCAAAATCATTTGCGTGTTGTCGTTAGCGTAACTGCAGGAGCATTGCTCAGAGGTTCCTCCATAACAAATATTACAAAACGGGAGTGTATCAACACAATCCCCAAAAACTGCGTGATCACATTTTTTAGTATTACAGTCTTGATAAGTCATTACTTGAGATCCAACATAGCCTGGAACATATTGTTCATTTGCTCAATTCCATAATCTATCAGTTCGTAAATCACTATTAGGTTCACATGAGTACTTGGTTGAGTTGTATATACATTTATCAATAGTAGCTACAGGTTTGAAGTATTCAGCGTAGGGCTGCAGTATTCTGTTAGGAGCTTTAAATAGGTATATGTCCCGATAAGAAATTCAGAGTACAATTCTATATTTTTCACTAGGGCATAAAGGGCATTATTAAAGGTTAGTCACGAAATGTTCATCGCATAATCAATGTTTTTAAAATTCGTATCATCATATATTAAAGGCGCGTAATGGTTGTCGATTTCCAGTCGCAGCATTGGTGGAGAAAAAGCGCTATTGTCCGAGTTTTGGAAAGCGACAGAGATTAAAGTCCATTTACCAAAATGAGTACGATAATCATGGTAATTGCTATACACAGCAGTGGTAGAGGTTTGGAAAAACATTAAATTTAGTCCGAAATTAGCATCTTTGATATCAGAAATGTATGTAAGTTTTAAATTATTCGAATAGTAAATGATATCCAGATTCTCAGCGGTGTTGATATAGCCAAAGTGTCTAATCCAAAACGTAACCGTAATCGCACTGTGAATATCTGTATCTTTACTAACAGATATCGCAATTTTATTGGGGTCTGTTTCTGTATTCGGAAACTTTAGAACATAATTATTTTCGTGGAATCGACATTGTCCGCCCGAGATATAATAATCAGCTTTACATAAGTAGCAATTATTTTTGTCAAAGCATCGAAGACAATTTAAAGGACAAGATTGAAAAGCAGTACCAGTGTATGTAAATGACTCTTTATTATACGCGAGAATCGGATCAAAATACTGTGCAAAATTATACTTCTGCAAATCCCATGAATTGTTGGAATCCGCTTGATAGATCATTCCAGACTCGTCTTCGGAAAATTCCATAATTTTGTTATCTGAGATATATATACCGTATCAAGGATAATGAGCTATAATTGCTTTGGCTCTTTGACTCTTACTTCAGTAAAGTTTATCGTATTCAACGATAGAATTTGGATTTGCGATATTACCATCCCAAACACGTAAATTTTTATAGAACCCACTAGACCAATTAATGGATAATCCATCACATGTGCTCGGATGGCCGTTACAAAAATATATTTTTCTTCATGGAAATTCTCAAATTGATTGTTCAACCATTATCGAATTAGCTGATTCAAAGTTATTGTTTACCATAAATCTCATAACCGTTCTGTTCAAGGTATGGTCGCGGTAAACATTGAAGACTAATAAATTCCATTCGTAAATCTTCAAAAGCCACCCTACTTCGACTCGGTTTGAATTGGAGGATTTAGCGTAATAACGTGAATCGGGTGAGTGAAAAAAGCAGCTAATAGTATCTGAGTAAAATATATAGTTTTCTGTCCCCGCTGGTCGAAAGCCCGTATAATCAGGATAAAACCACAATTCAATAAAATAACTTAATAAATTATGCGAAGAGAAGTCGAGGACAATATTCCCAGGAGTGAATGCTTGATTATAGTACAGGGCGCTCCTTTCTTGCTCGATTTCAGAGTAGCACTGATAAAATAATTTATAAAACGAATTACTGCAAATGAAGTTCTCCTTATAATTTAGTAAATGCTCCCTTTCGTTAATTACGTCACATGCAGCGTTGTTAGGGCAGGGACTGTTGCAAATGCCTTTTAATTTAGATAGCCCAGGAGCTATGCTTTCACTATTGTTTGTACATTCTTTATCACATGACAATTGTTTTGGATTCAGGAAGTATGAATTTACACAAGAATACGGTTTTTATCCTCAAATACATATAACATATTATTTTCTCATTCCAAAGCAATTGTGTCAAATAAATCAGGCGAAAAAAACTTAATGTTAGCGGTTTTATGAGTATTTAATCGCATAAAATTGCGGCTTGGTTTGAGATTAAGAATTCCAGCCGGAAGCATTTTAATAGTAATTTCCTTGGGTGATCCTTTATAAGAATATCCTTTTATATCATACATCGATTCATCTTTAGTAATCGAATCGAATGGGAGAGCAAACAGTAACTCAGGGAGATAATCTTGATTTATGATAAACTTCTCCAAATCGAAGTATCTAATTCGATAAAAATAAATGTCATCGTACTTCTCTGGAAGATACTCGCGGAAAATAAAGAAATTCCTAAGATACACATTTGTTCCCGCGTCACTAAATCTCCTAAAATTGACAGTTAAGAACTCATCTGTGCGGTAGTATATTCTAAAGTACGATGAAGCCCGCCCGTTGATGTTTACTTCACCAATTTGTTTTGTAACATGCTTTTCATTATTTTTCATCTGAAAATAGAGAAAAGAACTCTTTTGTTCAAAGCCCATTCCACATTTGACATACTCCCAATACCCCGTGTAGTCGAGATTATTCTTATTCTCTCCTAACGCTGACGGTCCTAATTTAAGGTTTACTCTGCATTCGATTTTCTCGTGTGCAAATTCGAGCTCGATATAATCTTGTACAGTTATAGTAAAATTTCCTGTTTGTGTACCAGCGAAAAATATCCAGAGAGAGATCGTTACTCTGTTTGTTACGGGAGGATCTATGCTATTAATAGATATATCTGAAAATTGACTCAAATCAACATATTCAATAGTACATTTTCCATGATCTGGGGTTGGTGTTGTTGTATGGGCGCTGCATTTACCTTCGCAGGCCGCTGCTGAATTGGCAAGAAAGCAATTAAAGCAAGCTGGATCGCAAGGAAGACATTGTCCACCATCGCATTTATATCCTTCTAAGCATTTGTTTTCATACCCACTCTCAGTTATAGAATTACAAAGGTTGGTACCATCCATTGTATGATTTGCATTTCCTTCTCAAGTGACATAGTAAAAACTGACGATTGGAAGCGAATTAAGTGCAGTATATTTGATTACTGAATCAGTTTTGATTTCAATAGGAATTGCATCAGTTAAATCCCCATTGCATTTACTTTTCAGTTCTTTATCAATAGGATCATAATAAATGTTAAAGATAAAAACAAAGCCGTTATTACCTATATCTGCTTTCTCACAGATTTTAGTATCATCTATCGTTATACTTACAACTGCATTATCCTTCGAGAATAAAGCCATTTTATATGTAAATCTATAAGAATTGCTTGTAAATGGGTAGATAGCGAATTTACAAGTCATAGTTTCCCCACTTGACATGACTGAATTCTGGTATAATTCTTGTAAATCGCTGTTTGCAGAATTAAATACATCGGCATTTGATATATATGCATCGTCGCAAGATGTATCTTGATCAAGGTTCACTCCTAGCCGTTTAATATAAGGATTGATTGTCTGACTTGTATAGTATTTGGCTGCATAAATATAGGAATTTGCACTGTTTCCAGTAAACAAAACGTCATTGCTCTTTGCTATTTCTGGTCTGATAGCAGATATTATTTCAGCATTGCTTCATAAAATTAATAACATGGTAAATACCCTGGTGAAAAAGGAGATTGACATTTGTTTCATTTATGTTTATTAATAATTTATTATCATTATGCCTTAATAAAAAATCTTCTGAGTCGTGAATTCCCTTGATAAACAATGAATAACAGGAATAAATAATTAATATTTAAGCTGATTTCAGGATTCATATTTTATGATATAAATAAAGTTAGATGAATGAAAACAAGGGTATTGGGGATTGGGGATTGGGGATTGGGGATTGGGGATTGGGGATTGGGGATTGGGGATTGGGCCCAATCCCCAATCCCCAATCCCAATCTGGGGATTGGGGATTGGGGATT
>JAWNBB010002806.1:0-15639 GCA_036325645.1 Balantidium ctenopharyngodoni
GGGGATTGGGGATTGGGGATTGGGCCCAATCCCCAATCCCCAATCCCCAATCCCCAATCCCCAATCCTATCGTCAATAATAATCTTTCTTTTTTCATAACCTTATTTCAACAATTATCACATGTGATTCATTCTTTCTTTTTATTTATTTAATGATTATTATTCGAAACCAAGAAAACTCCAATTAATCGAATACCTACAATTAAGCTATCAAACCCCGCCATCTCGTCCCACGATAACGAAAACAAACACTACATCAACTTCAGGAAGTGTTATAATTGAATCATAAAACAAAACAATGTAATGAAGTAATCAAATCAACACTTTCCATAATTCATACAAATATAAAAATAAATCAAAAAATGAGAAAACATGAACACAAAAGCGAATCGAATTGAAATCGAAGCCAAATAACCCCAGACGAAATGTACAACATCAGTACAAATCAAAATGATATCCACGGTATCTTCGGGTACAATCCTCCACGAAAATATTACGACTACTATCAGGAATCTTGGCTGAAAGCAAGAGCCAAAATATTAAAAGCTCATCGAAGAGTTTGGCCACCTCGAGATTGGCCTATTGACAAAGAAACCGGCAAAAAAAAACAACCAATTAAGGTAAGTTATATTGACGATACGATTAAATGGTCGAAATCATTTTGCGATATTAAAAAATCAGATGAACTTCGCCAAGCCTTCGCGGATAAGGGCAAACCAATTCCAGAGACTTCAATAATAGATAAAGTTAAAGTCAACAAGCGCAACCTCCGGGAAATATTTTTATGACACGACAAAGAAAAAAAAGAAAAAATGAAAAGTATGAACGCAATCCCTGAATGGAGAGTAAACGCCATTGAAAGTGTCCAAGCGAAAATAAAAGAATTTGAGGATCGAAAAGAGAATCCGAAGACATTGAAAAGTAATTTTTCGAAATGTGATCGAGTAACCATTGTAGCAGATGCCGAGTATGTTGGTGAAAAACTCCCCTTTTATAATACTTGTACTAAGGATAAAGACGGGAATCCGCTTGACAAAGTTGAATTGTTTGAACCGAGCAAAAAGCCAATTTGGTATAAAAGCCCAATTTGGGCATTTGGACCGAAAAATAAAAAGGAGGAGAAACCGAACGAATATCTATGAAAAAGAGATGAGATATTGAAGGAAAAAGCGGATCAAGCCTGAGAAAAAAACGGTTGAAATTCGAACTATTTGCCTGATGTGTTGAAATCGTATGATAATATGAAGAAAAGAGGAAATATACCTTTGATATTTAAAAAACCTTTCGATTATAAATCCGAACAATATCTAAAAGCGAAGGAAAATATTCCTGAGTATAACCCGGGACCTCAACATTATTGGGATGATGGCAAAGGTGTAAAATCATCAAGGAAACAGTTATCGAAGAGCGTTGACAATGATAATGAATCAAAATATTTAATGAATCCGGATAAGACGTATAAACGGTGACATATGCCAAACTGAAGAAAAAGTGTATTTTAGACTATTTTACGAATAGAATTAATAACATATTTCTCTATTTTTACATATTAAAACCTTTAACTTTTTCACATTTTCTTGGTAAAATAACATTAAGGAATATGCCATCCTCGAGATAACATGACCGCGTTAAACCGTGTGTAAATACGTTGAAATAGAATGCATACAAAGATGCTATTGAAAAGGTTATAAATATACGCCTTAATAAATATAAAAAAAATAAACAAATCTATTATTCAAAAGTCGTATCGATATCATTTTTCCTCCTTTCCTCCTCAGGATCAATCACGACTTTCTTCTCCTTTTTTTCGTAATGAAACGGTGCTTCCGTTTTCCTCTTTTGAATAACTATTCTATTAAATCTATCATTCGCATTCTCTCGTTTCATCACCGATCACTGCTCCAGCTTGATCTTTGCAGCGTGTTGTTTCGTTTCTTTATTATAGTTCTTCTTCTCGTTGACAATTTGATTAAATCAGTTCGTATCCGACTCGAAACCTTCCAACACCCCAATTCAACTATTCATTCTATTTTCCATCGCTTTGATCCTTCCGAGGATATCCCTCACAGTTTCACCGGTGTTTTTATATAACTTAATCGAGCTGTTGTTTTCATTCTCATACAACGATTGCTGCAGGTCTTTTATCATTTTCGTCATCTCAGCATCCGCTTCCCCTTCTATTCTACTATTGTATATTATACTTACTTCCTCCTTTCATTTATCGTATTCACTCTTTGTTTTCTCGTAGTGCCTCATTTGTAGGTTCAATCTCTCCTCTAAGTCTTGTATATTCAACGCAAACGAAATGTTTTGTTTGTTTTTATCTTCGTTGTTTACATACTGATCCTCGAGGAGTTTGATTATTTTATCTTCGAATTCCGTGAGTTTATCACTCATAATACTGGGATCTTCAAGGGAGACGGTTATTTTTTTTTGAGAGTCCTTTCATAAAAAATTGTAATCATTGATCACGTTTTCCGATAGTTGTTCAATCGTAAAAAAGTCCGTTTTTGTGCTTTCTGAACCGATGTCGATAATAGCATCATAAGGGATATCTTTAAGATACTGTGAGATATCTTCACCGAGAACATGATTTACAAATTTACCGCATATTCTTCAAGTGTCGATATGTTCAAGAATTTTCCGGATTTCTTCTTCCGTTGAACGGGACTCCATTATTTCGATTTTCATTCACTCGGATTGTTCTGTGTTTTTACGTTTCAGCTCTTGTAAATATTTTTCTAGCTCCTGGGACGCCTTTACCTGCCGTTCGCTTATTATTCTGAACTGTTCCTCCTCGTGATCAAAGTTCATCCTTTGTCGACTTAAGTTTTTTTTTCATTTTTGTTCCGTGATATTTCATTTATTACTCTCGTTTTTCAGTAGCTTAAGAAGTAAATTCTTAATACTCACTTCTTTACTTTCCATTCAAAATGCGCTTCAACTGCTCTCTTTCTCGAGGACTTTGTTTGCTTTCTCTTTTTGAAGTTTGTTTAATAATTTAGACGATTCGTATACTCAATCGGCGTTTTCCTTAGCGAACTTAATTCGGGGTTCTTTCTTTAAAGGTTCATTGTTCTTTACTCTTGTTGTTTTACGTATCTCTTTGATCTTCGTGATTCAATTGAAATTATCAGGGTCGAAATGAGGAACAAACTCCTGTGAAGTGGTTGAACTGTTATAGATACCGGGACTCTTGATCATCGGCAACATTGTCATTGATTTTTCTGTTTTCATTTTCCTTTGTTTGTTATTGCTATTATTATTATTATTATCGTTATTCACCTCTTTTAATAACATCGCAAACGTATAATTGGGCTGCTCCGCGATTGAACGAATTACAAAGCTTCCGCTTTTATGCATCGTGCCTTGGACTTGCCCTGCTTTACATGTCATTATTTTTATTAATTACTTGAATTATTATTATTTGATTCATAGTTTATCGAGTACATCCGTGCATACATATATACATATATACATATATACATATATACATATATACATATATAATTCTCTACTCCTAATAAAATATAATTAAAATGAATTCGGATAACATTCACTCGATTAATCACAATGATGGCAATTCCAATCCAATGGGCGGGAACTTCGACTGCAAAGACAAAATGAGAACGCTATGGAATGGGATACCTTTCTTCGTTCGTATCGTTTTCATATCCACATTAGTTCTATATGTACTCAACCTTATCATTCCTTTCATTTCATTCGCTTTCGCTAATATTCCCTATTTCACGGTATGGTATTTTAACATCTGGAGATTGTTTACCACTGCGTATATTTCCACAAGTATTCTAAATATTCTATTCGCGATGTTTAGTTTTATTTCCAACGCTTCGCAACTTGAAACTAAACTGGGAACTGTGAAATATTTTCTTATTTTTACAATGCATTCCACTTGCATTGGAGTATTATATTGCATTTTCACGTGATTACTTTATCTGTTGATACGGAGCGACGCTTTAATGCTTAATGGACTCATTGGAAACAGCGTTGAAAATAGCGGGTGATGGCCTATTATAATGGCGGAGATTACTATACTATGCATGGCGAACCCCGAAGCGCCAATGAGAATGTTTTTATTGCCATGGGAATGAAAAGCGAAGTATTATCCAATGATTCTATTCGGTTTGTTTGTGGTGTTGAATGGTTTCCGAGTTCAGTTTGATCTCTTCTCGGGAATTGCGTATGGTTTTCTATATCATTTTTGATTGAAAAATCGCTTGAATATCTCGGATAGTTTCGTTGATAAGATAGAAAAAAGTATCATTTGTAGCAAGTGAAGTAAATGTGAAGGATTTGTTAGTGTTAATATGAGCGCTAATGTACTGCCGTTAGCTGAAGTGAAGCACGATAATGGCAATAATACAAACGTACTTGCGAATTCAAATAATAATAATAAAGCAGCTCCAAAACAGCCAAATGTTAATGCTTTTAAAGGAAAAGGAATTACTGTGGGAGGGTCATTAGGCCAACAGGAAGGTGATTATCAAGGAGTAAGTCAAAATAATAATACGCAAATCAATATTAATGAGCTTCCGACATTGAATAATAAAATTACGGACTCTTAATATTGTTTAGATTAATTAAATAGATTCTTAATATTATCAACAATAATAAAATAATTAATTAACCGGGATTTACTGGACGCAACGACGTGATAGGACTTGTTCTCCGTGTTTGATTAATAAGAGAAGTTGGAGTTTGTTTAGTTATTTATCTATCGAGTCATTCCTTGTGAATAACATTCATTACATTATCATCATCGTTAACTTTTTATGTGAACTCCTTCTCATTTGATTCTGTATCATAATCTTTCTATTGTTGTAGATCAACGTATTCAGATTTCGAGTTTTATCTTCCTAAAGGAGCAACAACCTTGGTATGGTATAATATTTCATCACGTTTCTCGTCTTCTCCCCTCGACACTCTCGGTTGATCTAATAATAATTATCAAAAGTATTTCGTCATTGTTTTATATACCATCAATATACAATTACATAATTATCATCTATTCCTTTAGTTATTATTTGCATCCAATATTAATAAAGTTTAAAATAGCACATAAAATGAAACAACAAAACAACAACAAAAGTCGTAAAGCAATACCAAATAAAAGGAACGATTCGTTTAATTCCCAAAACGAACACGATCAAAGCAAGGTTAAACAGTGAGATTTAAACACGGACTCAAACAACATCATTGGTGATAATCCCTCCTTAAACACCCCAAATTATTTAGATAACGGAAGTTGAAATTCAACCCTCCCTAAATTCCGTTCTACATTCAACACAACAAGTCGAATGAAATTCACAAAATCGAAATTTATTTACCAATCTAAATTTTTGGAATCGTATTATCGGATACGTCCGCGGTCAAAGTCTCCACATGAAGTAAAGCCAACACAAAAGAGGGAAACGGTGTTCCAACAGATACACTGAATAAACTGAATTATTTAGAAATGATATTTAAAGACGAGCGCTTCATGAAATATTATCAAGCAACACCCAAGAGAGACTCTGGTGCTTATATGGAGGATATAATAGATTATGTCGTGAATTATAAAACAGAAAGAGGTGATTTAGATTGTTTTGCCATGATTTATTATTATATATGTAATAATATGACATACGACTATAAAGGCTTTCAAACTAATAAAGACAATCTGAAGAAGCAAACAGCGAAGAACGCCTTCGACACTGGGCTTGCCCTTTCGGAAGGATTCGCGAATTGATTCGAGTGAATGTGTAAAAAACGGAATTGAAAGATTAAACGTTTGTATGGTCGGTGTAAGTGAATGCCGAGAATGGAACTACAGAACAAGGCGAATAATTCGCAATATCTGAGTAAAAGCGGAAGTAAGGTGAACATTAATAAATACTTTGATCAAGAGGAGAATAAAAAAGAACATTCGAGTAATACCTTTAACAATCATATTTGGTACTCTATTTACGTGAAAAGCGATTGGTACTTCGTCGATGTTCTCCTCGGCTCGGGTGGTCCGATCTGAAAAAACGAATTTGTAAAGAACTATTTCAATCCTTTTTACTTTATTATCACTCCAGATATTTGACAAATGACTCACCGTCCGGATGATGACGACTGGCAATTGACGGCGAAGACATTAACAGAACAACAATTTTTAGCGAAAAAGTGTATTGACTTAGGTAGCTTTTATAAGGGTGTATACGATTCGAAAATCACATTATTAACACATGAATACCCGTATATCGTAACAGACAACCCGAATATGACGATACGATTTCACGGAACGAACATGATGCTTCAGGCGGAGATGATAAACGCGAAAACAAAAATGAAATGAGGAGAGGTGAAGTACTCATACGATGAAGAAACAAACATTTTTGAATTTGAACCTTCCTTCCCGGTCGATGGTAAGTATGTTATTTCGGTGATGTCGAGGATGTCAACGTCCACGGATCTGCTGTATCACCATTGATTTGATTATTGAATTAAATACAGTGATAAATCGTGAATGGATCTACAAGGAGTAAATATCAAAAGCAAGTCTAAAACACCAAAGGTGAATTGAACCGTTTTGGATATGAACACAAAAATCAATCGACATGGCGTGCTTCAGCCGCTGATAATTAAGGATTATACTAAAGTATTCCCGAGTAGACTTAACAAAAAAATTTGTTTTGATAACAACGAATCGTACCTCTTCGAACCTAAGACTTGAGTTGTGAAACAAGGAAATGAAACGAAATTCAAAGTAAAAATAAAAGATGTTATTGCAGTCGCTGTTTGAGACGGAAGGAGATGGACATATTTGAAACGAAAGGACGAAGATATTTTCGAAGGACAAACCGTAATTCAAACCGAAAACGTGTCCTTGTGCTCGTGAAAAGCGTGTAACGTGTTTACAGAAGTTTATACGTTTAGATGCATTTCTGATAAACTAACGAAATCGTTCAAAGGATGAAAAAAAAAAACGCACACTCTTGGTTAACACTGTTCTTAGTTTTATTTACGTATTATTCTTAATATTCAAATAATAATTCCTGCAATATAGATACCATTATCGATACGATATGAAATCTCACTTCACGATTTAAATAAATTCTTTTCATTTATCATTACTAACATATCCAATTCAGTTTGATTAGTCTATCTATCTATCCGATTATCCTTCAATTTCCACTTGCGATAAAGATATTGTAATGCTTTCAATGGAGTATTTCGATATAAATAATTAATTAATTTGCTACGAAGAAGGTGATTGATTTGTGTATCTTCCATAAATTAAAACGAGGGGTTATTTTAAAATCTTTTATGTAAATATATTTACTTTTATTATTATTATTATTATCAGTTCCTATATCTTCAAACTAACGCTAGATTTATCTACATTTACTTATTTAATCAACATATCGTGGTCATACCAATGACATTTCGTTTGATGTGCGTTATATTCCAATAAATAAATATAATCAATCACTATTACTCTACTTTACTATCAACTTGATTTCCGATAAAGTTCATAAAATAATCCGTTTTCGTGTTTTCATCATTCCTTCGGGGTATCGTATGCAATGATATTACCGTTATCAAGCATTAGTATTTTATCGCATTGTAACACTGTTTTAATGCGGTGAGCAATTGTAATCACCGTTGATTCTTTGAAAATATCGTAAATTGCTTTCTGAATTATTTCTTCTGTTTTATAGTCGATACTTGCAGTGGCTTCGTCCAAAATAACAACTTTGCTTTTACGGAGAATCGCTCTGACAATGCAAATTAATTGCTTCTCTCCTATGGATAGGTTACACCCGCCTTCCGATATTATTTGATTTAATCCCGCCTCGTTCTGCTTGAGGATATAGTCGAAACCTATTTTCTTCATGATTTCCTCGATTGCAATATTAGAGAACTTATTTAATGGATCGATGTTATACTTTCAACTCCCTTCCATTCAGGAAGGGTCTTGGGGAATAATAGTTAAGTTGCTTCTTCATTTATCTAATCCCACTCTGCTGATATCAATATTATCAATATAAATTTTACCTGTCAAAGGCTCGAGTAATCGGAATAAACATAGCGAAATTGTACTTTTCCCACTTCCCGTTCTACCGACAATTCCGATTTTATGAAGTGATTGAATTTCGAAATTTCAATTTTTTAACACTATTTCCGTGTCTGGACGGTATTGCACGGAGTAGTCAACGAATTTTATTTTCCCTTCACTTGGCCATAAACTGAGAGTCGAGTCAATCACAGTTTTCTTCGGCGTCTCTGTCGGACAGTTGGTGTATTCTAAACATCTTTCTAAACCAACCATTGAATTTTCGAAGGAAGCCGCAGCGTGTCATCCATGTATTCAACTGAGTTGAAGCGACATACAGTAAGTAACTAAAATACCGATCGCCTTTGGTTTAAAACTGTCTTTGAAGAAGATAGTGAACCCGATTAAAAAGCAAATAAACACAAAGGATAGTCAGTCAAGCATCAGATCGAACCACTGAGACGTACCGTTTAATCATATTCGAACATTTCAATGCGCGTCGATCCTTTCATGGAACATCTCCATATATTTCACTTCATAATTATAAGCCCTGATCGTTATTGTTCCTGGTATCGTTTCATTCAGTAAATTCATTCAAGGATCGAATAATTCCTTCCAACCGACTTAACTCTCGAGAACATGTTACGTAATAAAGTGATCATTTATATCCTACAATAGCTAAGACTGGAAGGAAAAGTAAAGAATAAGGTTGATACAATGAACATATTAAAAAGGCGGCGAGAACTGAGGTTAAACAAATCATAAAATCACCGAACATTCTCGTGCAGAATAAGTCGAGTGTTCCGATGTCTTTTGATAAACGGTTGAATATTTGACCTTTTGGTATCGTTTCGTGGAACGTTGAAATCGGAGCGCGGATTAAACTTGAGATCATCTGCGTAAAGATCTGCCGAGATAAGCGAATGGAACAGGTCGTGTTGAGTTTCACTCGGAAATAATTAAATAAACACCCAACCAACCCTCAAAGTGAGTATATACTGAAATATCAAGTGTTTCTTTCCTTGCTTTGGTGATCTGACCAATATCCCAGCCATAAATCAGAGGCGCCTTTGAAACTTTGCATTGAAATTAATATCACGATTAAAAGCAATATCACGATGAAGCCACCTAAATAATTAATAAACGCGGCATAAACATAGTTTTGAACTTTTCCTTCTTCTTTATCTTCATCTTTCGTGATACGCTTCACAACACCGGTGTTGATAGCACTATCACTATCGCATTCTGTTTTTGGAGTTTCCTTCTTGAAACCGAGAGTATCATCGCTGCTGCTTTGTTGGTTTGTTTTCTCATAAAAACTATTGAAAAAGCTTTCTTTGATTAATTCCTTATAACTCCCTTTCCAGACGATTTCCCCGTTGTTCATATAAATAATCCTATCGGCGTAAGACACGTATTGAAGAGCGTGGGTAACTAAAATCCTGGTTTTCCCTCCAAGGTAACCTCAAATACAGTTTTTCATTACATTCATACCAACCTGTGCATCTAAAGCAGATATCGGATCATCTCAAATATAGATATCTTTATTCGCATATAAAGCACGCGCAAGGCTGATCCTTGCCTTTTGTCCACCTGATAAATTAATTCCTTTTTCGCCGATCTCCGTTAAATCTCCGCCGACTCAAACATCTCAATCCGGTTTTCACTCACAAAGATCGATGATCTTTTTATACTTTTCTTCATTGTACTCTTGATAGAATATGACATTATTTTTCACCGTTGCGTTTTGTATCCACGCTGACTGACTAACATAACTAATACTCCCATTTACATACACCTTTGTCTTTTCTGACAGTGGTATCATATTATTCATTATCGCTTGAAGTAGGGATGACTTCCCCGAGCCGATCTCCCCGATAATGCAAACAAATTCTCCTTTTTGTATTTCAAAGTTTATATTTTTTCATATCTCCCTCCTTGATTCACTCGCTTTCATCTTGATCCCTGTACCTCAGGAAAGCGAAAAATTCAACGTTGATTTCTCCGAGTCAATCGAGCTATTCGAATCTGATTTTCAATTGAAATTATTATAATTACCTCACTCGCTGTTCGTGGATAGTATTTGCGAAACCGGACTATAGTTCGGTGCAAGCTCTTTACACGTATATTTCTTCGTATTTTTTCATTTGTGTTTATTCATTTCGTTGTCTTTTTCGTTCTCATTTGCATCCTGTTTCTCGTTCACACCCCAACTGAAATCACCGTTTTTTATCTTTATCATTACACCCTTCTCAATTAACACTTTGTCGTTTCTTATAATGTTCTTCTCGTTGATTTCATCCTCGTTTCAATAGTTTTCAATGCGTTTCATCGACACGGTTGTTTCAAGGAAGTTATTGAAGATTAATGGAAGCATTCTCAGCGGGTGTTGAATATACATGAATATTCCTAAGCATGTGAATATGTCCTCGATTTTTATTACGTCGTTCACGTATTGATACACGCCTCAGCTTACGATGGACGTTGCTACAGGCGATAACCAACCTAAGCTTTGGTTTAAATTGATTAACTGGAATCGCTTTTCTAAGTTCAAAAGCTCATTTTCTCGGGCGTCCATTATTTTGTTCAGGAACTCGTCTTCCCAGGAGTACAGTTTTCACACTTTGATATTATTAAATGTCTCAGTCACTATTTTCATTCGTTTATCACGAAGCCGCATCTGTTGCTTTTGAAGATATTTGAATTTACGTTGGAAATACCAGTTACTACCTAAAAAGCAGATTAAAGTTAATAACCCGAATATAAAGGAATACCCGAAAAAGGAGAATAACATGTAGCTATAGCTAATTATCATTATCGGAACAGATATTAAATCAGGGGACATTAGCATTAACATCGTTAGTTTATTCGCGTCGATTTGCATGAAATTTATTATTTCGCCACTGCGTGCGCGGCCTTTCATACTCGCAGGAGATACTCGAAGTAATTTATCAAAAATAATGCAATTGAACTCCACACCTGCCTTATATCCCAGTAGCGATTGGTATTCAAAGCTTTTACGATTGAAGAATATTTCTAAGAATTTCACTATTAAATAAAATAAACCGATTTCACCTTGAGTATAGTGACTAAAATAGGAAGGGTTTCATCGTTCTTCTTCGGTTTGCTCCCGGAACATTTTCATGTATTCACGGAAAAGTGTCATGAATAGCAAACTAATCGCACTTCTGATTATGCAAAAAATTACAACTACTACTAAATAAAACCAATTCGAACGGAAGGCAGCTTTGATAAGAGGAAGTTGCTTTTTCGTTTTATATTTTTTTTCCTCCCAAACGTATTTAATATTCTGAAAATATTCTTTACTGCAATATTGACCCATTAATGTGCCTAAATAAGAGGCTTTGATATTAGTGAGATTCGCGAGTTTTACTACTCTAAATGCCCAATAAAAGAATAATCGTGATATGCAATTAGCAGAAGCATAAGGATCTTGGCCAATATAACCATATGATTTTACGCAGTCCGGGACTGTTTTCGATTCAGTGTCGGTTTTAGTTTGGTTTGATATTTTTATAGTTTCATCTTTCATTGATGTAAAAAAATAAAACAAATTAATAAATTATTGAATACGTCATATTAATATTAATAATGTTATTAATATATTGAGAAAATCATATAAATATATTGCTATTTTAGGTAAATATGATGTTTAATACCCCCGGAATATATAGTTTATCAAGGTGAATTAAAGACGTGGAGTGAATATAAAACAATGCAATAGTTGAAAGGATTTTTATCGATGCGATTATTAAGAGTATTTCGTGCAGGATATTATTTTTATTTGTGATAAGGTTTATAATATAATCGTAATTTGGAATTGTGAATTAACGTTTTTAAATAGTTAAAGAGAGTTGATATATCATGTTTTATATACTAGTGCTTGAATCTTGATTAATAAAGTGCATTGGATTTATAACACAAATGCATCTTTAACTGAATTAAAAGGAAAACAACGGTGTGGATAAAATGTGAAGGGTTTGAGTGAGAATAAAAATATAACTATTAAATATATCTTTAAGTGTATATGTTTGATTGTACATATAAACATACCATTTTTAATATTTTATTTATTTATATGTTTGCTTAATATATTAAGCAAAGTCACTAAAATAATAATTAATTAGTCGAAGGTTATAAACTATTAAATATAAGTTTATGATATTTAAATCTACAGAGAAATGTTACAAAAGACATCCAAACAGCAACTCGTCATAAAACACTAAGAGAAGATGTGATAACAGAAGACATTGGATTTCTGAGTAATAAAGAAAAATATAGTTCGTCTTTGCAGTAAGACTTAAATCAGAAGACAAGAAAATCACAAGATATTAGATATCAATCCAAAACAGATCTATGATATTATTAACGGGTCACTGGAAAATTCACTGCTATTATATTATATTATATTGAAGCAGAATATAAAGAAAAAATTGCACGGAGAAAACTATTAATTATTTTAAGCAAATAATCAATAATCCAAAAACGTGTTGTGCGGCTCAGCCCGAAGTAACCCAAGCAAGAATACAAAAATATCCCAAAACAAAAATCAAAACAAAATAAAAATAACGAGTTCATCTTGAAATTTTGATTCGCAAGGTTCTAACTTGGAGAATGCATTGGCATAAAAACTACCTTCCTATTAAAAAAATGATTTTAATTTAGATTTAAGAAAGTGCTTACGAAGAATATATTAAAAAGAGTTCAAATATACTATATACTATATACTATATCCTGTTTACCATTATATCTATCAAAGTTATGTATTTAAACGAGCTATAGAAGAAATATGATTTAAATAAGCATTGTAATATTTAAGAAAAATCTCAACCATATCTTCAGATTTTTCTTTGAATGATTTAACTGTGAAGAAGAAAAAATATCAATAATGGCCTTTTCTAAATCTAAACAATATCTGATTATATAGTTCGCTCTTCAAATAAAAAGCTAAACTTATTACAATTATTTTAATTAATATAAACACTACAAATATTATTTAATTTCTAAATATTTATTTAAATCCTATACTTGTCTTTTTAAACCGCAAATTAATTCCTCATTGTCCTCTTATATATTTTTCTAATTCCTTTATCAACTCATCACTGGTTAGTAAATTCAATCCCTTTACATATTCCATTTCTTCTTTCTCTCCTGATGATAACACCATAATCCAACTCTATTCCACCAACTATGACCCTTAAATTTCATATTTCTCCTTCCAAGTTATTTCATCCCCTCGAAACTTCACCCACTCCTCCAATGACGATAATCCCTCTCTCTCCCTTTATCTAATCTTTATATCTTATTTTAATAAATATCATAAATCTCATCTGAATTTTAATTATATAGTGTTTTTTTTAAACTATTCAGAAATTAGCCGCCAAGAATCCTGAGAATACCTCTATGAATCATTAAATATATAATAAAATACAGAATGTTCCCTTTATTATTATCAATTATCATTAATACTAAAAACATAATTCATTCGAACTACTCAACATTTTTGAGCACATAACTATAATGAGTAATTAATACCGACTGAAAATAATCAAAGTAACAGCTTTTATATAAACCCTATCATTCACTGATTCTAAGGGTTTCTTTATAAGAAGGTTACTATGAGGATTATACGCCTGTACGAATACAAATTTGTTCTATTTATACGTATTTATAGGGAAATTCTTTAATTACTTATTGTATTGGGAAAGTTACATTCTCTTTTACTATGCAAATTGTGATAATTAATCTAGCAAAGGAGCCTTTGCTAAAGACCGAAGAAGCTCTTCTTTAACAATTTTCTTACAAAAATATTTCTTAGTTTTTTTAAACTGTTTGTTTATTTTCTTTTTCCAGTTATATTTCAACGCGATTGTAGTAAAGGAAAAAGAATTATAAAGTTGAGTCTGTTTTAAGATATTTATATCGTCTCCACTGTTTGGCTGGGACAATTTGGAATTTAGTGATATTTCATCGAAATTTTGTAATAATATTTCGTTAATAATTGCGGAATTGTTCTTGTAGTATTCCTTTGGTTTGATTGGTTGGTGAATCAAGAGTTGATTGTCGATAGGAATGAGGAATAAAAATTCTTTGTTTTGTGATTGGATCAATTTATTAAATGTTTCTTCCGTGAAACAACTCATTTTATTGATTATATTAAAATAAACGATGGATTATTTAGTTATTTTATCAAGCAATAAAATGAAAAAGTGGAAAATGAGGTGATAAAGGAAATTGGATTTGATATTCTTTATTGAATTAAGTATTTATTAATTGTTTTATTTATATAATTATTCTTTCATCCAAATTTTAAAAATACTTTGCTGAGAAGATGAAATTTGCAATGTAAACGTTTGAGTTTGAGATGCGAAAGGTGACATAAATATCACTATATGGTTATTGTTTGTGTATTTGAGGTGTTGGATGGTATGAAAGACAATGATAGAAGATTGTATTGCCATAACTATTACTAAGGTTATTTAAGGGATTGGAAAAAATATAAACTTAGATTATGTCTTTAATTGATTGGAAAGACGGGAAGATAGGAAGATATGATGATTTAAAAAATATTGAATGCAAAGGTTTGTTTGGGTAATTGGTCGGCATTTTGCCAGGGTTGAAGGTCTTTATTTTTATATTATTTAATCGAGAATATTGTTGACTAACACCGAAAAGAAACCACAAATGACAAATTGTTCCCTCCTCATGAAAGTTTAACTTAGTGTAAGCAATGGAGAAAATATTTTCTATTGTCCCATATAGAAAGGGTAATGGATTTCTCCATAAACTAAATCGAAGGGAACAAAAGCAAGCCAAAGACAGGAAGAGCAAACCAAATAAATCCAAACCTCGAAATAGACAATGCAATATACAAAATCGCGGGAATTCTTTTAATGCACTTCCCTAACATGAAATGTTTTAAATGAGGCAAGTAAGAAAAGTTCATCTGTTTTAAACAAAGGGTTTAGTTCTTTTCACCAAATCACAAAGGTCAACTAAAAGTTGAACAAAAACCCCTAAAAACATTGAATTTATATTCATTGTCCTTGGAAACCTCAAAGGAACTTAATAGTAAACCCAACAAATCTTCTGGCGAAGAAATCTTACGTTTCCATCAAGCACCTCTCTGAAATTACAGTGGAAAAAGATAATTCCACTATCGAGATCATTTTTAATCTCATGGTTTCACTGGAATCCGATGAAAAAGATATTTCAAAAACATGCAAACATCTAGATTTTAAGTTTCTCTATTTATGTCACTGACTTGTGCATGTATATGTATACTAGACTGAGAGGAATACTATTAGCTCTGTAATAATCATCACGAAAGTTACATTCCCAAAGGAACATTCATAAATGCCAATCCTATCAGTATATGGATTTACTGGATTTAAGATTAATTTTGTATTGTATTATACTTTTTTGGGAAGAATCATGCCGCCGTACAAATAAATATCTCTTGATAAATGTTTATGTTTATTGTTAAGTTTATATATTTAATTAAATAGCGACTAAAACGTGTTATTTGGGGATTATTTGGGATTTATTGGGGATTGGGATTGGGGATTGGGGATTGGG
>JAWNBB010002819.1:0-10996 GCA_036325645.1 Balantidium ctenopharyngodoni
TCCTTGCGCAATGCTAATCTTCTCTGTATCGTTCCAATTTAACCAATCCCCAATCCCCATTATCATTATTGCAATTGGTATATAACAAGCACTTTTAATGCGATTATTTTTATGGTAATTAAATCAATAATTAATAATTAATTATCTTTAGGTTAAGGTTGTTTTAGATCATTGTAATAAATTAATTATTATTCTCCTTCTTAGGAACTCGGCTGGAGAGATGCTCCACGATACTTGGGACAAGTGTACGAGTCAATGAAGGAGATTATTTCTTTCCTTGTGAAAGCTTTGTATTTGCGAGTGAAGTAAAACAATGTTAAACATCACACTCAAATATCAAAACATCCCGCTTAAACTCAATGATAACCCGGGAGAAGACAAGATAATTAGATTAAATAATGTAAAGGGAATGAAGCTTTAAAATCAACACTCAATAGCGAAGAGACGTAAATATGAAAAGGAAGTAATTAGTTAAAAGTAAAGGATAATGTTGTTAATTAACTCTCGATAAGTAAGGAATTGGAACATTGCAAGGAAGGGAGATACAGGCGACATATGAGGATGAGATCAAAGTATATTTATAGTGAAGTATAAAGTATGTTTATTAGGATAAAGATTCCGCAGAAAGAGTTTCATGGTGAAGAGGCATTGAAAGGAAGTATAAATTATGAAGATTAGTAGAATGTGCTATAGTTTTTGAAATATTAATATTATTAAATTGTTATTATTGTTGCTAATGTCGAAGTACGAAAACAATAGTAAATTCCGTAAAATGCGCCTGTAGATAGGATGATCAAAGAAGAGGACAAGCACGGAAGGAAGAGGAACTATCAATTAAAAGTGAATAAATAAGGTATAGTAATGAAAACAATTTTATCGTCGAGAGTGGTAAATACATTAAACTACAGAATTACTTATTCAAGATAGGTTAATCAAAGATGGTTTTTATGGATAGGACAAGAATATTTAATTATTCTTCTTCTTCTTCTTCTTTTGTTCTTCTTCTTCTTTTGTTCTTCTCACGTTGCTTCTTGCTTTGGAATTTGACAAAACAAATTGAAATCATATTCACTTCCCTATGTAACCAGTGCATTTGAACCAAGGAAATATAATCACATAATGTTTTTCAAGAAATAAATTCTAAAATCGTATTCATTCTGTTTACGTTGAGGCTTTCCGCAGATGATATAATATGATTCAAGGAACAAGACTTACTTCTGATTAGAATTCCGGAAAAAATATCATCATATGAAACACCGAAAATCGATGTGAAAATAAAAGCGATGTTCTCTTCATAAATAGCGCGAATCAAGTAAAATTACTTTTCAAAACTTATCTTCGATGTTCCGTTCTGATAATTGTTACAAACTTGATACCTCTACAATCGATATTTTGATATGTGTAAGACTCACATTTCTACACTTCGATAAGATATTTTATCTTCCAATCGCTAATCGTCCTTTGATTACTTGTCTTTATAAACTTTGAGTTACCTGGGTTATATTTAGCTTTAATATACTTCGCAACATTTGGTCTTTATTGTACTTGCGATAGCAAGGCGGCATAATATTGAATCGTTCGTGATGACCCTTTCTCTTTGTATTCTCTCATTGGTTAAATATTATGTTGGGATATAATACTTAGTTAGAGAAAGAAGAGTTTCATTATCACATTGTTCAGATGTATTTCTGATAGTTGTTGAGGTTGCATCCGTGAATCGTTTTTGCATTGAGAATGCTTCGAAATACCTTTTAATATCAGTCATTATTTATTTATTTCACTCTTTCATAACTTCCCAATATCAATACCAAACCCAACCCCATTTCAAACTCACAAAACTAAATCCCATTATCAACTCTCTTGATCACCCTGAATATCTTGACCCGAAATAAATAATAACTGCCTAATTATAATTCCTATTTTAATAACAATAAAACAACAATAAATAAAATAAATGATATATCATCTTACGCATAAGCTCGGTATAAGCATCCCAAATATTCATAATATCATTAACAATTTTTAGAAGATTAACCTATATGTTTTTTTAATTCTCATAATACTATCCTTAATCCTTAATCCTTAATCATTAATTCCTCACTAAATCATCTACATTTCCCTGTCTTCCCTATACATTACTCGCTCTTATCGCGATTAACATAATAATATCACGACCGTTTATCGTCAACATCCTTATTCAACAACACCAACGTCACTTCCCTCCAGGTATTAAAGGATATCATCGTTGAATGTTGCAAACTCGCCGAATCCACAGGTCGATAATTATAAAAATCCCTCCACATCGTCAACAAAACACTGATATTCTTAAGTCCTGCTAAAGACTCCTCCCCCAACTGCCGAGTAAACTCCTCAAAAAACTTAACTAAATCCCCTTTCAAATATTGAATAATTCATATCAACAGCGCGGAATTTATGCAAGAGATATTCGTTTGATTGATATCATTTACCTTAACAATAGTAATCAAGGAGAGGAAAACGTTATAAATTTTCGCCTTGATAAAGCTGCAAAGAAAGCACTTGTTAGTATAATACTTATCAATCGGAATCGAATTTTCCTCATCATTCTTATCGAAGATATACGTTGATAATATTATCGAACGTAGGAAGACATTCGAGTCGACAAGGGTTTCCTTGTTGATTATTTTCTTCGTAAACTCGCCGATTTCTTTCTGATCAAGGAAATACGAATTTAAAATATAAAAATTCGCCCGGTTGAATTTAATAAGTTCCCCTAAAATATCAAAGCTAAGCTGCAGTATTTGATTCTGATCGGATTTAGAATATCAAATATCGTAGAGTCAGCACGGCATGAGTCCGGAACATGCGATATATGTTTGAATAAATGTATTATTCCCACGGAGAACGACTTCAATGCACGAGGATAGCCAAAACTTCGCGGAACTGTAGTAACATTCTTGCATGAATTTGTATATGAATTTCTGGAGCAACCCGATTTGTTTGTCGTTTTTATTGTATGACTCGACGTGTTCTTTTCAGTTTTTCAGGGAGATCATTTTCGAGAGTATCAACTCTATTTTCTTGGTTTGGTTGCTCGTGATATTCTTGCCCTTAATGGACAAGTCCTTGTTTATTTTACCGATGATGTTCGTGAACATCTTCGTGAACTTTGTGTTTTTGTCTTTGCTGTATACTTTATACTTCTCCATCATCGCGAAGTTAACTCACTCCAAGTACCCGTTGTTCATGAAGCACTGCATGTCGTATTTACTTCATAGTTTCAACTTGTTTTCGGTGTTATCGGAGTCCCTGCAACAAAACGTGTAGATCAAACGCAAGTACTGAACCTTCAGCGAAGTGTCGAGATCACATGCACAGCCTTCTCCATGATACGCGCTTTCGTCTTGGACATTTCCGGCGTTGTTATTGAACATTGGGCGGTTGGACTGACCGAAGATATTCCCCCATTCAAGGTAGTCAATATATGATGAGAGTATTTCAATCAGGTTTAATTCGCTTCATTTATCCTGAATTATCTTTTTGCTTTTACTGCCCATCAACGTGGACAGTACAAATCACATCTCGCTTTGGAAAGTGCTGTATTTATAAAAGGTCACGTACTGTTTCCGATTCTCCTTGATCTTGTTTTTTGATTGCATTGAAGTCATGATCTTAGTTCATTGAGTGTACGTGTTGTATATGTTATGGTTTTTAATCTCGTGGACGATATGGTTCACCGGGGCGAAGTCCTTGAAAATGTTGATGTAAAGCATAGATAATATTTCCCCTTTCGTAAACTGTTTTGTTTCTTTCAGAAACGAATTCGACGGTATTTGTCAACTGAGACTCCCTGAAATCACGTTCGAAAAGTTCGATTCGATTGAATTCATATCGGGGAAGTTCAGAGTGTTCTCCATTAAATTGTTGTTTAATATGGCATTGAGAATATTATTTGAGAACGATGTGTTCAGCGCGATGTGCTTAGTTCAGTCGATTCGTTTGCGTAGGATATGTATTCACTTTTTAAAGAAGTCTTTGAAATGAAGACATATCAACTGGTTCTCGGTTATTACTTTCGAAAGCGGTTTTATTTTGAGCGTCTCTTTCTTTTGGAATATCTGCTGACCTTCGACTTTCTGGTAGTCGAATATTAAAATCGCTCATATTTGGCAGAAATTATCGAGATGCATTTTACTGTTCATGTGATTGTATATTGCGTTGATTATGCTAATAATGCTCTTCATAGGGACTATCCCAGAGGTGTTCATTAGTAATATTTCACTGATTTTCACCCCTGTTTCGTATGTATACGGATCAAGTAAAAACCCGAGAATTCAATTTAAAAATTCCTGTTTCTTCGCTCAATATTTCGCGATGTGCTTATTGCATATTACTTTCTCTATGAAGAACACCAACGTCTTCGTATACTGCGGTAAGCAAATATTGAGACAGCTTATTACATCGAGAAATAGCTTTGAGGAGTATAAAGAAATCGTTATGTTATTATCATTATTACCAGATGCAAACAGAAATTCAAGCTCTGATATTAATGGCTTTATATTCGAGTCTTCCTTGATGACGAGGCTTTGAAGAAGTTCAATCTTCGTTTTCGCTTTTTTATAATCCTCATCGTCCACATTTCACTGGTTCACGATTTCCTTGTTTCGGAATTTCACGATTTGGAATTTATTGTTCCTGACGCTGTTGTACAGCGATTTTTGAGTCGCGTTCATTCGAGGTTCCATTAAGATTATTATATTATTGTTGTTCCGATAAAGAGTAGTATAATAAACAATAACAATAACAATAATTAATTCTTTTAAAATTTAGATATATATATCTATATGCATAGTGCTCTCACGAGCAGGGAAACAACCAACACAAGGACATTATTTGTTTTTCGAGTTCATCGCATTGAACATTATTTTAATTTCGTTGGTAAATAGTTCATCTGTGGTGATATCCAGGATAGTCAAGAGATGGAAAGGATTGACAACGTTGATTAAATCCATTATCACACTGCAATCGATCCCGAGGTAAAGGTTGATATTAAAGAGTTTTGTTCTTTTCGATACTGTGCTCGTAAGCTTTTGGTTTTGAGTTTTCGGCTTTTTCTTTTTGAAATGGTTGAAATCGTTGAGCTTACCGAGTCAAGTCGAAATGCCGCTGGTTTTGTAGTCGATGTTAATGATTTCGCATTTTGAAAAGGTGTTTTTGTTCTGGAGTGTATACGATATTCCATATATTTTTTCATTTATTTTCTTTATTTGTGAGCCTATTACACCCTTGTTATCGGGCTCTGTTAACATTATTTTTGTCTTTTTAAGGACGACTTCTACTGTTCATTCCAATTCGGTGAAGTGCGTTTTTATTTCATTGAGCACATCGATGATAAAAGGGTTGATGCCTGTGAACGAAGGAGTTTTCGTTAAATAAAGCACAAAAAAATTATTTTTTTCCATTACAGAAGTCAGTTTAGAAATGTACGGAAGGAGAATATTAACGCATTCGTCTTGGTAAAATTGAGGCGCGTTGCCCAGCTTTTCTCGTTCTTCGTAAGGATTGGAGATTGTTGAAAGGATATAATCAAATTTATATTCGGTGAAGTTTGAAAACAAAATGCTTTTTCTATTTTTATTCAACGTGAATTGTTTATTTTGCATTGAATTGTACTTCGCGTTTACCGGGATTTGGGGAGTTGTCGGGATTTGCTTTTTGTTTTGTTCTTGGGGAGATCCAGGCCGAAGGAATATTATTTTTTTGTAGTTTGGCTTTCCTGTAAGTATGTAGCTCATTCATTCAATGCGTACTTTATTTGATTCTGTTATTTTAATTGAGTTGATTGTTTAATTTAACTGTCATTGCATCTCATGTCCGGCTGCGGAGCTTGATCTCTTCGTCATGTGTTGCGATGTTTTTATCTTCGATTTCTTTAGTTTGTGAACATTGTTCTATTACAGATACGATGTATTTATTTTCATTTTCAGTGTCCCTCATTTCCTGAGTCATCGCGGTGATTTGTTGATTTATATTCTTCGTCTTTTTCTCCAGGTTATCCCTGGAACTAGTCCCAGAAAGTATCATTTTCATTTCACAATTATATTGATTAAGCGTATTGAGATAAGTGTTCAGCTTTGAATAATCCGCGTTCTTTTCCGCATCTCATTCACTCATGTAATTAATCATCTCGTGATTATGTATTACTTTCGCTTCATATTCAATGCTTTCTTTTTCAATTTCTTTGTTAAGGTTATTCAAATGAGTGAGATGTTGTCATAGCTCTTCTCTTCAAATCTCTTCTTGCTTCCGTAAGTTATCAGCGATTTCAACTGTATCGTTCTTCAAGCAATTGCTGTAAAATTTAACCAAATTGCTATTATTTCAGTCAACATTTGTTTTGCATTTACTCACGTCCCTGTTTTTACTAGTAATATTGAGTTTGAATAGACTTTGACTTGGTTTGAATTCCATGTCCTCTTCTACGGGTTTTAACACGATGATTGATTTTGACCGTTTGGAGCGAAAGGGCGAAGGAGATAGTTTTTTATTTGATATCTTGAAACCGTCTTCAATGTTTTGATTATCGAAAATATCGGGAAATTCATCATTGTATTTGAATTTTAATTTAGTGTTTTTGTTTTTGCTTTTGCTTTTACTTTTACTTTTAGGGTTTTGGTTTTCCTTCTCCATCAGTAATTTTTGATTTAAATTTAAATATTAATTTATTAATTGTTTTTTAAACATAATTGAAACGAATTGCTATTGTGATTATGTTTATGTTTATGTTATTTTATATATTTTAATAGGTATTACTATTTATTTAAGAGCAACTGATATTGTTATTTCATGTTTACTTATGAAAATAGGACTTTCAAATTGTCTTTATCTTGCGATTCAATCCACTCAATGGCGATATTAAATTTTATAGTCGTTTTAATTGGGATAAACATTTGTGGTGGTTATGACAGTGTTGCAAAAATCACCTTCTTTCTAGGACATGTCTACGATATTGTTATTGAAGGTAATTTTAGTTATTATTATTAAGCTACTGAGGTAACAATTTTTAAACGCAGATGATCAATTATAATATGTTTACTCTATCCTGATCTCTTCGGTGTCACAACACAATCCAAAGGTTCTTTTCATCAGTAAAGGTGTTACACTTTCTTGTGTTCATCACCTTAGATGAAACTTCATTGAGTGACTTGTCCACAGGATTGGTAATCTTTGACATTGTTAGAGATTCGTTTTTTATTTAATAGAATATTGTTTTTCAATTGTTATTGTTAGTTATTTTATTAATGTAATATGATTATAACTGTGTCAATATTCATCAAGCTGTATCAGTTGAAAGTGAGGTATCGGCTCTTAAAGTGTATCTTCCAAATTACCTTCACTTATTCTTAGTACGAATATTCAATGTAATTATCTTCCTTTGTTCATTTAATCCATTATCAGAATGAGCCAAGGTTTATTATTGAATATATTTGGATTGTTTCATGATGTTGCGCTCCGAAATGCTACCTAAAGTCAATTCCTTTCAGCTGTACGGATGAGAGCCATTGATCAATTTACTCTGAAGTATTATAGCTTTTTATCTGTTTATCTAAAAATTGAAATCAAGTAAAAACTTTTCGTATCATAAGTTAAAGGGGATTCGTCCCTAAATACTAAACAACTAGTTTATCTAGCAAGATTAACCATGCTTAATTACATTGTTTTTTTATCAACTACGAGTTCTCTCCGTTAAAGAATAATTGAATTTTGGTTTTAAAGCACTTTCAATTGTGCTTTTCATTGGTTGTTTGTGACAACAGTTTTTCTTTAAATTCTCGTATTTGTTACAGTGATAACAACTTATGTTGCTACAAAACGCTTTTATGTGAGTGATTTATTTTATGGAATGATTCCGACACCCAGAATCATGTGTGCTAGATTGTAAAGTTTCAAAAATATTAAATCAGATTAAAACAAATTGTAAGACGAGGAGGAGAATATATCTAGACATTACTTACATTCTGCTTCAAGAGGAGGAGTTGTCTCGCCCTTCGACTGATAATTGTAGTCATTTATTTGAATCATTAAAAAAGCAAGATATGTACTATTATTTATAAGGTTAGGCTTTGGAAAGAAAAAGAAACTTCCATAATATTAATAGCGGGTTCCCTCGGAAGAAGGCTTTAATTGTATAATAAATGTAACGTGTTCTCATCTTTTATTCTCTATTTTTTAATATTAAAGTTGTCGTTCGAGACGAAACAATGTAGAAGCTTAAAAATGTATTCATTGAACAAATAGTATTGTTGCATGTATCCAATGGTGTTTAAATCACCGATAACTCGAGAAAATGATCTTGTACGTGGAAAGAACTTCGTCAAGTATAAACAATAAATAATAAGAATTATAAATAGATCAAACACCTCGGTCATAATGTTGCAGGATGTTACACATGAATTGTGGTTTAATCAAAGGAAATAATCTAAGAGCGACCGATCAATATCATAAAGCAGAAAGATAAACTGAAGATAGAAACAATTAATGAAATGTACATGCACAACTAAGAAATCAAATCGGTAAGCAACACCAACCAAAAAGCTCATAACAACGTAAGCAAAAACCGTAGATCAATCAAGTCATCGCACCATGAAATTCAAAAATTTAAAACACCGAAATGTTAGAATCAATTACTCTTTATTCATCTTGAACTCCTTTAATACCTTTAACAAATTTCCAATACTAAAAATTAATAGAAAAATATGCAAATATCGATCAAAACATAAGTAAAAATACACTTTTTCATACCTACTCTTACTCTTTAAACGTTTCACCAGTTGTCAAAAATATTATCATTATTCCGTTCCTTCAGCTCATTCTTTAGCAAAATCGCTTTTTCTTTTTCCTTCAAAACCTCGAAATGATTATACTTTTCAATCACTTTTCTCTTGGGCTTGAACACCAATGTATTGTTCTTTTCAATCACCTTTTGAAGTTTATTCCTGAATTTCTCCTGCTCTTTCTTCTTTATCATTTGAGTAACTTTTATTTTATTCTCATGATCTCATTTCTTTTTCGCAGAGTAATACCCAATTTTATCCCTTTCCTTATGTTCCATGTTAAGATCGCTTAGTTTACTCTCAACGTTTTCAATGGCTTTTAGGAACTGGAGAACTGAAAACTTTCCTACCTTATCAGGCCTGGTTATCTCAATAGGGAATAGCATCTTGATATTTTCATAAATATCTTGAACTTTGTTACCCAAAGAAATGTACTGACAATCCTTCGATTTCGGAATATTCTTTTTATAATCAATTCAATAATTGTACTTATTTTTTCAGTCGACTCACTTCTTTTGGCGCTTTCAAACTCGCTATCGTAGCAATTATTTTCTTTGTTATCTTTCTCGATGATTCACCGTTTCTCTTCGTATTCCTCCCTTCAGTTCTGTCACTCCGTTCTGATTACATTGTATTCGTTTAATCAATTAGATATCACTATTGAAACGTTATCTAAATTCATTTCGAATACTTCCGCGTTTTCAAATATCGGCTTTGCTTGGTGATTCGCGTAATCGGTTTCTTTTACCGGTTGAGTTGGAAGGGGGTTCGCTGTTCCATGGGAGATCCTTACGCTCCCACGCTTTTGAGTGATGTACTTACGCGTCACCTTTCTCTCGGAGATTTCCACTTTTGATAAATCTGTCTCGTTTAACTTACTTCATAGTTTCTTCTCAAGGTAATATTCCATTCTATCACTTTGACTGAACTTATCAAGTTTGTTCGTGTTGTTTTTAACGCACATTCACAAAAACTTATTTTGCAAATTCACTTCGAATATGCCTTTTACCTTATTTAATCGCTTAATTCAACGCTGAATTTCTATGATGTATTGTAGACATTTATCCCGGTATCCGTCCCGTAATATGCTTTCCTTGTCTATCGTTTGTCTCAGAAACTTTAAATACAGGTCGTTGTAATAACTGAAAGTTCTCAATCATTTATAGCAAATTGAGTAATTATTAATATTCAACGTTACTCAATCGCAGTCGTAGGAATCCTTTTCTTGGACTTTAATTTTGCATTCATTCAGTACGGAATTAAAATACCTGTTTAAAATACATTCTCGGCTCTTTGTTTTGAATTGAAGAATTGTCTCTGCTCGGTTTGTTTGCTGTGCGGTGTAATATTGGGAAGGTGAGAATGATTGCGTAAAATGTTTTTGAGGTTGACAACGGTAGTTTCTACTTTGCGGGGGGTTGACGGGAGGTGAGTTTGGGAAGGATGTTCAGGATAATGAAGAGATATGGTATTTATTAGGCTTATTGTTTGACGTGCTTAGAAGGGTTGTCGAAGCTTTTGTTGGAGATTTGGTGGTGTTTAAATATTGATATTTTTCATTTTTTTGTATTTTCTCGAGGATGGAGTTCTTATGGAAATGCTTATATTTTTTCATGGTCTCCCTTGCGAAGTTCGAGGAGCGGCCTCATTTTTTTAGTTTGCTTACGTCGGTTCACATTCGGTATGTGAGGTTTTGCTGTGTAGAGCACATACTGAGAGTGTTGTATTCGTTTGAGGTTAAAGAAATATTTGAATTTACATGTTTGAGGGCGTTAGGATAGTACTCATTTATATTTAAAAGAAAAAATGTTTATTATAAATAGCCATATCTTTAAACGTTAGTCGTACAGAAATGTAAATGTAGAGGAACAGATGAGATTGTGCGTTGATAGGATATGTCAAGAATAAGCCAATTATGAAGGGTTTGAGTAAGGATTGTGTATAATAAAAATAAAAATATTTAGTGTTTATATTGTGTAGATATGATAAAGGAACAATTATGAATAATAAGACGTGAAGGGATTATTGCGTTCAATGAAGAGGAAGAGGATAAGTTAATTAATAGAGGTTGGAAAAGGAGGTTTAGTTATTAATCTAATAAGACTGAATTTAATATTATTATTTAATATTATTAATAAAATATCCTTTCAATGGCGACGATTGGGGATTGGGGATTGGGGATT
>JAWNBB010002848.1:0-10039 GCA_036325645.1 Balantidium ctenopharyngodoni
ATCCCCAATCCCCAATCCCCAATCCCAATAATCAATCCGAAATAAATTTCATTATTTACAATCCATCACATCATTCCTCAACATACATACTTCATTAACAAATCCACAAAAACCCCAAATCAAAACAGTCCCTTAAAATCCTCAGTATCGAATAATCATTATCATTTAATCGTATTAAATAATATCTAAACTATCTCCAACCAACTCCCTAATATCCTAATCAACGTAATACCATAATCACCCTATTTAATCATATTTATACTTCCCACCTTTCCCCTTCTTCTCTTGGCTCCCGAACATTTTCAACTGTTCTAATACCTCACCTTTATATTTTTCATTATTGAGATCATTACTCGTATTTTTCTTTTTGTAATAATTAACAATGAAAATAACAATCAACGCAATAAAAATAATCGGCACCTTGAGATTAAAATTGATTTCATCACTTGATTTAATTTTACTGTTTATATTCGGGACGTGATACAGCATTAATTCATTCTCGGAATATTGTACTCAAAAGTAATGTTCTCAGCTTGTCTTAATTATAACAGGGGCTCAATCCGGATTAATTTCACGTTTAATTTTCAAAAAACTTCTTTTAATTAACGCGAAAGACTTTGGGTTCTCCCAGTCAACGCTTTCAAAATTTAAAAACTCGTAATTCCCTTCGTTGTCGCTCACAATCAAATCCCTCCGGAACATTTCTAAATGGATATTGCCTTGTTTTCGTAATTCAAGCGTAGTTAAATACGTGAACTCGCACTCGTTTCTCCCAAGGGCGCTGCTGATGACTTTGTTTGTACTCGAGTAAAATTGCGACGGGAAGACAAAGAATAATTTATTATCAGAATAAAGAACGAATAAAATGTGGATGGTTGAATCGAAATAATAGTTTGTGATATACACTGGTTTAATATGTTGATCGTGTAAATTGTCTTCTTCTATCCCGCACTTCGCGAGGATTTGAGTACTGTTTTTGTTATTGAATAGTCATAGAGTATTACCTGATTGATTAGTATACACAATATAATTATTAAAAACAGGACTGAACTTGTCACTCCGGGAAACCGCTCATTTGTACTCATCGTCAAATCCGCTGCTTTGAGTATAATAACATTGTTGTTGCTTGTTATTATATTTCACGTTCGTAATCCCTTTGTTACGATCGGTTTAATATCTTTTATAAGGCCACCCCCGATGTCTCCGAGTTCAAAAGTATTTTGATGTTCAATGATAAAGGTGTACTGGCTAATACTATTGTTGTAATTATAATATCAGTTATATATTATGTTCTCGTCCTTATTGTTAATATCGTGGAAACTGCGGATTGTTATTTTCCTTTGGTCTCTTCTTTCGTTCTCATCAGGGTTTCCGATTCATTTATGCAGTGCGAGATTGCACTTGATCAACATGGTTTTATTCTTCATTACGAGATAAAACTCGCTTTCATCGGCTTGTTTAAACGTGAAGATTTGAGAAATCGAAAAATTAAATTTTTCAACGTGTATTTGATTACCGTACAAATCGGAAAAATATCAAGTATCGTTAACAGCGGTCATCACTCAGATGTTAGAGAAGCGGCCGCTATCGTGTTTAGCGATTGATTTAAAATACAGAAAATTAAACGCGGAAACCCCGGTGTCATTACTGTTGGGATATGAATATTTCGATTGAAGGATTATTCGATTCGCTATATCGTAAGTCTGGGTGTTGTTGTAATCATCGTCAATGTAATTACTATACAATTCAGAAATGTTTCAATTATATTTTATCTTCGAATTCACTCATAATTCCTTTGATGAAGCAATCGAATCCTGTGGAAGACGTGAAATATTATCTAGAAATGACTCTATTTCATGTATCGTTGAAAAATGTGATTCTTCAATTTCTTGAACATGTTGCGAGGACGACGATGACGATGACGATGATGATGACGATGAGGATTGTTTTGTCCTCGTCCAACTTGGTTCTACTAATAGCACTTTGATTACTAAACATAACAAAACGAATGAGATTATCGGCATGTAAATAAAAAGTAATTTTTAATATATTTAATTGGCATTGTGTACAATAAATAATTTCTAAGAATATAAATAAAAATTATTCCCTTGCTCGATAAATTAGCACTACCTGCAGGACTTTATTTTCACTCTTTTACACTATTACACAACAATTTCCCCGATTTGAATCGTCTAATTCAAATACCAAATTCGTTTTTTTATGTATTACATTATAATCACTGTTATGTCGGTAATGTCAAACCTTTGTGCTTAAAATGTTACTGTTCACACTACCGAAATCCTCGCTGTTACGCACGGAGTGATCGTATTCGTTGTAGAAAAATCAATGGCGTGTTTCCTTGAGCATCTTAACTAATTTCGCCTTGTATTCTTTCTTTATTCGAGGGTTTCCTTTGACGATATCGACCGCGGTTTTACCGTCGCTTCCTTTTCATAGAACGTTTGCTCCGCGTTCAACTAAAAATTTCGCGATTTCATCGATGGTATTATACTTCTCGTCTTTATCAATTTCACTGGTCATTCATTTCATTAGTATATTATACCCTGATGCTTTATCGAAGATCGTATTGATATTTACGTTGTATGATCACAGTCATTCGGTTAACATCATACAAATTTTTGTATTTTCGTACTTATAAGTTGACTGTTCCAATCGGGTGAAGCAGTAGATAAAAGGTATAAAACCCTTTGCGTTTGAGAGATTAATATTAGCGTTGTTCTCGAGTAGAAGCCTTGTCAACTCGTAAAACCCTTTAAAACAAGTGATCATTCAAGGGGAATATTTGTTAGGTTCTGTTTGGATATTTATATCAACACCGTCAATTGATCAAAAGAAAGAGACGATTTCATAATGCCCTAAAAAGCAAGCGAGAAGCAACGGAGAGTACTTCCCATCGAATTTTCATAAAAATTTGTCACTGGAAAAAAGGAAGTTCATGTTGTAGTTTCGATAATTAAAATTCCTGATCTGGTTGATATCATTTTTATATATTAATTGGAAAACAAATTCCTTGGTTGCGTCGTTTGGCTCGTCCTTGCCAATATTATATTTTTGCTTTCAGTCGTTGTTTGAAATTTCCTCCATCCGACACTGAGAATAACAGGATCATTTGTCTTTAAAATCTTCGGGAACCATAAATGTTTAGCGAATTTTATTTTCATATACCCCATCTGCGCTTCGCGTTCTTGCAAAGATAAAGTTGCAAGAATTCAAGGATTATCAGGAGAGAAATGCTCGACGTGTTTGCGCTTTATTTTTTTTCAATCAATACGTACGTATGTTCCTAATTCAAAGATACCATAAGTGTTTACATCAGATAAAAAAGGTTTGAGTTCGTTTTTTATTTGGGATTTTCTTTGCTCTTCAGCTAATGCCTCGTTTTCTTTCATATTATCATCAATTTCCATTTTATTATTTTCCATTTCGCTTTTATTTTTTGATTTTTTGTTTCTTTTATTATTCTCACCTTGTTCATCTTCATCTTGTTCGTCATCATCGACAATTTCATTCATTGCTCCAGTCACGAACCGTTGCTTGCAGTTCTTAATTAAAAAATCTAATTCATAATCTTCACCTCCTATGTTATGCTTATACGTGTCTAAAATGTTACTCTCTCTATAATCGGTGTCTTCCTCGGATGTGGTATTATATATTTCATCGTTTCATAGTTTATCGGTATTCTCAACCATAAATTCCGGTTCATTTTTCAGTACGAATCCTTTATCGTAAATCGACGTATCTCATTGAGATTGTGTTTGTCCTTTTTTCTCAATGATTTCGTTGATTTTATCTTTACTGACATTCACACCACTTAATAACTCGAGAGGATCTTCGTCCATTTTCTTATCTATTTCCCCCTTGGCGTCTTGTAATTGCCTTACCATATTAACACCTTCATCATTGGCTAAGTCATTGTTTTCCTTTAAACCTTTTGTAAATGTCACAAACTTTTCGGCAATGTTAATATACCCGCTCTTCCTATCGTATTCAAGAGTGTTGATATTACAATACGGAGCATATCAGGTCTTATCTTTTTGCTTTAATGTTCTCTTTATTTTACCTTTTGATTCAACTGTTTCGATAGGGCAAGGATCGTCCATTTTCGAAATGTAATCAATATCATAATCGCCTAACCCAATTCAATGAACCCTTGAATTTTTATTTCAATGATTACCACGAACATAGCCGAAATAGCTTACCATTACATCATCGTTCTCATTATCAGAGGTTGATTTTATAAAGGTAACATCGTATCGATCGCATAAAATATAAGGGTGATTCTGTCGGAAACCAGGTAAATTAGGATGGACAACCTTTAAAAACCGGGACATCGTATGCATTTGTACCTTGATGTATAAATTATTTTTCATACCGTATCAATAGAACAACTTTGCTTTATCAGTTGCGTCTTTCAGAAAGCGCTTTTTTATTTGACGTTTATATTTACTCAAACTCTTATTTTTTTTAAAATCGTCCATATGAGTAATGACGCCCATGATACTAGTAAATCCATGATTTTTTAGTAATGATATAAATTCAAAAGTTTCCATCTCAAAGCCGATTCTAGCATCGATTAAAACAATAGCAACGTCTGCAATTTTAGCAAGGTCGATCAAAGCGGAGAGATCATTTGAACATTCGTAAAAAGTTAAACGCTGATTCTTACTGTTCCTGACAGTAATCGAGCCTTTGATCGTGTTAATATTTTGATTTGTATAGTATTTAACTAAAGACCTTATCAATGTGGATTTCCCGGAGCCGTGACCGCCTTGTATAACGATAACTAAAGGTGGTTCACCTATTTCCGTTGAATATTTCACTGTGTTTTTCTTATTATTTACCTTTTGGGTAATCATCTGCTCTGTAGACTCTTGATATTTATTCTCTTGTTCGTCATAGCCATTATAAGCCTGATCCTCACTTAAGGAATTGTTTTCGTTATTCATGTTGTGAATGGAATAAAAATAATTGAACAATAAATAAAAGATAAATCACTAATAAAATAAATAATAAATTAAATAAGCCACATACTATTATTTAACCTTTTGTCGAGAAATGAATAATAACACGATAAAAGAAATATGCTCGCAACCCCTGAAACGCTCATTGTTTACATTAAAAAAAAAATCTAATTTGCATCTTAAGGCTCTAAAAATCAAAGTAATGCGTATATTAAATAATCTCGAAATAGCACCCAAATGTAATAGCTTTAGTGATAAAATTTCAGAATATAATTTTAAGCAAAATCAGGTTTTAAAGTCCGATAAAAAGATCAGTTATATTGTACAACAGGCAAAAATATTCCGCGGATCAAGGAATGTACAAATGTATCCAGAGTATGAAAACCAAATACAACGTTATACAAGCTTTTCAAATTTGTGCTCACAAGCACCCAATTACAAGGAAATATCATACAACTGAAAACAAAAATGAACACATTCGGAACTTAGCTCACTAAGGAAAAATAAGGAATATTACATCAAAGATAAAAAATTAAGGGAGAACCTTGATGTGCTTAAAACTGCTCAGTTGTGGAATAAGCTAAGCGTGGAAGATGGGCTTTTAGTGAAGAAAAGCAAAAATAATCTCAATAAGACCACACAAGCCTCGAATCGTTTTAATATAACCAACGATGCTAAAATATATATTAGATGAATAGACAAAGAAATCCAGAAAATGAAAGAAAATGAAATTAAAAAAACGAAAAAGATCATGTATAGGGATAAACATCTAAGCCACATCTGAAATAAAGCAACGAGTACAATTAAACTTCAGAACAAGAAAATTGATTTAAAAAACAAGTCCGCAATGAGGTGGGGAAATCGGCCGACAGACCATGTAAACACAATTACAAAAAACACCAGTCACGATATCTTTAAAGAAATTAAACACCGTAATAATCAAAAACAAAAAACTGAACCAAATAAAAATAACAAAGTACAACATAAGCCCAGAGGAGTCGCTTTTCCTGGAAAAAATGATGACTCGTCAATTCTGGAAACCAACCTCAAAATAAACAAAACTGAAGAAAATAAGAAAACATTGATGTTTTGAGAACACATCCAAATGAATATCATGAAAGAATACAAGGAAAAAAAGGCGATTAAAAAGCAAAAATATGAGTAATTTTTAATATTAATATTACATTAACAATAATGATAATAATATTTTCCTTGTTTTTTATAGTTAAAACACAATTCTAATTATTTAATATATATCAATTACCTTTATCAAACTCGAAGTTTGCAAGGAAATATCTATTTATTCTAGGTTGTTGTTTAATAGCATTTAAATATAAACTTTTCTTTATTTTTCTAATAATTTTATTGAGACATCCTACCATTTAGTGGATTAAAGCAATTCAATAAATGGATTAATGATACTAATTACTGAATTCATATTAGTCTAATGAGCTAAATTCTATTATTTTTTTATAGTTTTCTCTCATACTTCTTATAAAAGTACCCTTGAACTAATCGGCGTAAGTATTTAATTTCCCATATTTTTCTTCTTCTCGTCTTGTCAGTCGTCATCGACATTGATCATAAAAAGATTTGGTGATATTGTGTAGTTCTCATTGTTGTTAATGTTATAGCTTCTCATGTAATCGTCCTTTATGTTATAGGTTTCGTAGTTTTTGAAGTTAGTGAGGTTGTTTGTAAATGTCGAGTTTGTTGTTTCGATAATATTGTTGATATTTGTTATTGTGTTGTTTATTTGAGTGGTATTAGTTTTGTTAATGTTGTGTGAACTTGTATCGTTGTTGGGTTGGATATTGATTGAGTTCACTTGGGTATTATCGTTATTTGATGAGGCTTGATCCTTGATGTACTTCTGACATTGAGAGTTTTCAAAGGTAAAGATATCTCGATGCTCACGTTGACTTATATTATTTCAGTTTTGAGTGATAATATCACGGATTCCGATTTCAATCGTTACCAAAGAATCGAGGCTTGGTTTTATTGTTTTTGGGGCGAAGGATTTCAGTTGATCGCCCGTGTCGATGAATTTGATATTATCAAGCTTTTTTTTGGATTCTTCAACATTGGAAGCCTGGTTTTCATTTCATTCATGTTTTTTATTGTTTGGTCCTAAATACATATCGTTATCATCGGATTCAGTTTCGGAATCTATTGTTATTTTATAAGGTTTAGATAGTATCCCTTCCGGTTCTTTTGGTTGTTGTTTTTGCTGATCTTGTTCTTCTTCCTGTTCTTCTTGCTTCTTTCGAGAAGTGGGTTTACTTTTAAGCACAGTCTTGTTCGCTTTTATTTTTAAAATATCTTGGGTATTCTTAATTGGTGACATTCTATTTGTATTTATCTTACGAGGATTAAGAATATCAATAGAAAAATCAAAAGGGTTTGGCCTCTTCTGATTTCAATATTTAATTTCATGAACATATCCTTTTTTATTATTGATTCAATTCGAAGGAATACTTTGAAATTGGTTTAGTCCTGGCCGAAACCTCAGACAATTGTTGTCATTTTTATTGTTCATATCACCCTTACTTTCATTTCCATTATCCTTCGATACATTGAACATATTAGTTCAATTACCTTTACTTCAAGTCTTCTTATTTGTTGGGGGTTTCTTTGTATTTAACCTGTTTAAACATTGATTTTGAAATTTCAAATTTTCCTCAAACAGTTTCTGATTATTCTTTGATATCATATTTCCAGCATTTAGATTAGTATTATAAGTAGCTGCATTATTAGTATTCCTGGGAATAATCTCCTTTCCCCAAGCATTCATCGGGACATTACTATTATTGGGCGTTACTTTATAACTCAAGGGGACTCCTCAACTTCTCGCTAAATGTTCATTAAATACATTGAACTTCCCAGTTATATTATTATAACAAGTAATATTATTATAATTGTTTAAGTCGGTATTAGTCATTCCATCTGCCGTTATCAAAGGGGGATTGTCCATTGTTGAGAGTGCTTGGAAACAATCTTTGATAGTTTGACTGAGTTTCTCGATTGCTTGGTTTGCTTTGATTCAATTCTCTTTGTCCTTATTATTTTGAATTGTAAATTTCTTGAGGTTTTGTATATTCCTGTAATTAGGGTATTCCCTTGAATTAAAAAATGAAGTATATGAATTGGATAAAATCAGACCTCATGCAGTGTTTTTTTTAAATATTTCCTTTTTCTTCTTTTCATAGTTTTCTTTCAGCGAGACTCAAAGACTAACTATACTAGATAAATTGTTATTCTCCATCTGAATATTAACTCACTCGCGATTCATGAACTTATCAACGAAATCGCTCATCTTCTCTTTGGAGTCAAATGGTGCTATTCGGGAAATATCTGACCAATATTGCTTAAGGCTTATTAAGTTGTGTAAACTGGGATTATTATGATTTTGTTTCGCACATAGTGCACAAATGTTCACATTACATTGATAGCAATAACAGACAAGTTCAACGTTTCAATGTATTGGACATGAGTGGACTATCGGCTTTATTCGGACATCAATGGGTTTCCCGTCATTTGTTATAGATACGACATCATGTTTTAGAAAGATCTCGTAGTGGTGAGCAAGACAGTATTCGCATAAATAAGCATTACACTTTTTGCAAAATTTAATCCCGACTCTTGTGTCGTGCTTATAACACAGTATCGGTGACGAATGCGCTTTTTGTACGAGGAATTGTCTATAATCATTTAAAGAATATTTCGGAAGTTCTGTTTCATTTACCCCCTTAAGACAATCGCATCGAAAAGTAAGAATTGGGTTTGTGTTCGATACATGCTGGTCGATATCTACTATTTCAGGATGCGGGGCAAAACAAATCGGGCAGTAGAGTTCAGATAGGGGAATCTGTTCACTAAATTTTTCGTTGATATATAAATTATTCTCCATTCCATAAGGTAAGGAATTCATTTATCTCTTCAAATTCTATTTTATTTCTTTTGGAATTAATTATTATTTCTATATAATTTTATTATACTATTTTTAGTTTGCGTTGTTAGGGCGTATTAGGCTTGAACAGAGGTTTGCGGGAAAAGTTACGCGTTTCTTGTTTTTATTATGTATCCGACTTTCTAAATTAGTTTTAATAAAGATATGAAGAAGTTTTCTTATTAAATAAAATATATGAATCTGCATATTATTATTAAAAGTGATAAAGCAATGAAGGGTTAATTAGGAGTTTGCCTATAGTATTGGAATACTAATATGATATAATTATTTAAAAGTTATAAGGTAAGATTCATTTATCCATTGGAATCAAAATAATGCTATAAATAAAAATAAAAAATAAAATAATAATGGTTATTGTTATTGTTATTGTTATTATTGTTATTTCAATTGATAATCGTAATTGTTGAACGAGATTATTTGTTAAGAGATATTGATTTGTATCATGGGGTAATGAGTATTGGGCAAAGGAAAAGCCAGAGTTAATTGTAAATATAAACGCTTGAAAGGTCTTAGTTTATATATGTTTAATTTGGGGTGCAAATCGTGATGGTTATGACAGTGTTGATAGTATTTCATCCGTTGAATAAACTTCTAAATTCTTGAGCATAAATGGATGAACGTGGAAACGATATACTAACACACGTTTGGAGTCCCTTTTTTGATAAGTGTGTAGTGGGCCGTTTATATTAAAAAAGTTCTTTTGATAACTGTAATCCTCTTGTTCCAAAGCATTTGTCCCGAGAAGCTTTACTAAAACAGTAGGTCCTTACGGCTTTATATTAATTGATTTTTCTATATATCTAAGTTTTTGCGTTTTTTTTCGGTTTATGATACAGCAATTTCGTGAAGGTTATTGTTTTTTTGAATGAGACCTTTTATCTGTTGTTGATACTGTTGCACTTTCATGCCCTCATTTTCCTCATGTCTTCTTAATTCAGTTGTGATTGCTATTTGATATGGATTTATATAAATTATTAAGGACGGAGACATATTATAATATTTGATTAATTACATAATTAATTATTTTGAGGCAGGCTATGGGAAAATAAATAATTGGGGATTAAAAGGGGATTGGGGATTGGGGATT
>JAWNBB010002854.1:0-13643 GCA_036325645.1 Balantidium ctenopharyngodoni
GGATTGGGGATTGGGGATTGGGCCCAATCCCCAATCCCCAATCCCAATCTAATCCCCAATCCCAATCCCCAATGTGTAACTATTGCATTATCTTAATATAATCATAATCAACACTTATCAAAAACGATAACCTTCATTTTATTAAGTAAACATTATATTACGACTATCTTTTCTTTAGCATTGTTTCATAAATTAAACAATTACATTTATTAACAATCAAAGTAAAAACAAATATACGCTCAAAAGAATGAAGTTGATTTAAAAAATAATTAACCTTCGATTAAATAACACCATCATATTTAAATAATTTCCCTCTCCGTCTAATTCTCCTTTATCTCCTCTTTTTGATAATAATCATTGTTATTATTATAATTATAATTCCCATCTTCTCAACCATATTCATAATTATAACGCTCATTTCCGATATCATTGCTTACCCCCATTCTTTTTTCGATACTCTCATTTGTATTACAAGTATTATTATGTATTTCAATCGCCATAATACTATTATTACTCCCAATATTTGGTATAAGCTCTTTATCGAGTCTTTTTGCGATAGCTCCTTTATTATCCTTCAGTATCGTTGTAATATCTTGCTTTCTCCTAAATTGAGCATTCACTTTATCTTCGGCATCTTTAATGGTACTTCACTTGTTCATTAATTTTTTATTTTGCTCCATTAAAATATAAATATTATTCTGTAACTGGTCGATATCGTTATACATTTGTATACTCTCTTCATGTCATTTGTTCTTTTCCTCTGTTCACTCTTCCAATTCACTTCAGCATTTATTTATTTCATTGCTTTTCTCTTCAATATCCCTCTCGTACTTAACGTGAATATTATCGTTATTATATTTAATCCTTGATTCTTTAACATTAATAGTATTTTGCTTTTCTATTTCCTTATGAAGATCTGATATTTGTTTTTCTAAATCTTTGATCATATTGCCCATGCGAACAATAGTATCATTTGATTCGTTTAACTGTTTTTCGTAATAATGTACCGTACTGTCCATTTCCTTAATTTCGGCATTTTTGGAGGTGTTTTCATATTTTATTTCTGAATTGATTTGTCAATATTTCATTCTCTCCTCTTCCAACTTAGTCGTTTCGATTTGGTTTTCTTTTCAACGCTGGTTTAATTCTTCACTTTGATTATTTCAGTATTGAATTTCTTTTCAATTTGTTTGTTTTCATTCTTTTAACTCAATAATCGAATTCTCAAGTCGTGATTTATCTTCTTTGAGAGATCTATTTGTTGTTAAATACTCTGTTAGCTGTGTTTTTAACCTGTTTATCGTATCTCATTTGCTAGACAAGTTAAGTTCAAGATTAGCGTAATCTGTAAGTATTTTCTTATTTGTATTTGTTTTTTCCATAAGTTTACTCTGTAATTCTTCGAACTCTCTTTGCAGTTGATATAAACTCGAACTAGCGATATTGAGATTCTGTTTTCATTCAGACTCTATGTTCGCTTTTTCTTCGGATACCATAATAAATCTAAACACACGTAAATATAATAGCATTGATATGTTTATTTCATATATAATCTTACTCGTTTTGCAGTTCAATGAACTTCGTGTTTAAACGATTAAATCATTTATCATTTCTTTCCATTTCAGCAATGTGCGTTTGTCATTGTCGTAACAGCAAATCCTTACTCACCGGATCGTATTCCTATTTGTTGTATAATTATTGTTTTAATATGATATTATTATTTACTTCTTCGTTGTGGGTGGACATGTTCATTTTAATTTAAATAGTATATTTTTATTAATATGATAATAATATTCAAGTCAAAATGACAAAATACTTAAATAAGCTTAAATTACCTTTCACGCTATAATTTAAGACGCTTTCAGCCAGTTTTCTTTAGTGACATAAATAAACTGAATAGCAGGGATTGAATACTGACTTCAAACATTTCCATTACTAATTCCGTAAATAAAATTATCATCGATCACGGTATCTCATTTACAAACAGTGCTTTTGACGGAACTCTCATAGTGTAAATCGAAATTATTTTGAACGGTTATGTACTCATCAACACTGTCAATATACAGTTTCTTATTATCAATACTTAGTCATTCAGCATCACCAATGCAACTTATATCATTTGCCGATCAATGCGATTCAACTTTAAATGAAGGAATACATATACTACTTGGAAGAGTGATCGTAGGCTGATCATTTACGTTAAACATGGAATAAAATGTTTTGTAAATGTTATTCCCATTATCGATAAGTAAGTTCTTGCATTTGGTATTCAACTGCCAAATGATTCAAGAGTTGAAGCTATTAGGGCAAGGAATTATATAAATATCGGTCTTTGTTTTTATATCTTCACATATGTGGATATTTGCGGTGATTTTCTGATAAAAGAAATTGTTATGTATTAAAGTCATAACATTGTCAAGCATTGGATTAATATCCATGAACAAAGAAGGTATTTTATCTGTTAAATTTGAACAGAGGAGTTCTGATAAATCGAAACTAAATATATCGCTATTCATTGTGTAGTTCTTTAGCTCCTCGGCTGTCATGTTGGAGATTGATAAATATTTTCCCATTTCTTTTCAGAAAGTATCCATTTGGAATATAGGGATATTCGCTATTTCATCGCAGTTTATTACCAAGGAGTTTTTGGACCTGTGATAATTTAGGAGACAATACAAGGAAAATAGGTTCATGTATTTATCATAGTTATATTTAGGAACGATCTGATTACCTTCAATTAACGCCAAAGGGTTTTGAGGTGTTAATGATAGAACAGATAATGATTTAATCGAAAGAATATTCTCGATTGGACTTGCTACTTTAAATGTGCTATAGTATATTATTTTTGAATACGGCTGACTCTTGAGGTGTTGATAATGTTTAACCATTTAAATTGTAAATAAACTTCGAACAGATCGTAGATTTCTCTGTTCATCACAAATTGATTATTTTCGTCTTTTTCGTAATGTAATTCAAATTCAAGCTCTGAGAAAGGAATGTTCTTGCAAATATAAAGGATCAATGCTGAGATTTTGGAATACCATTCTTCGTCTGTTACTTGTTGTTGATCATGACTGATCGAGCTAAGATGGATTATTTTCAATTTTATTGGATTAAATGGATCGAGGAAATAAGATATTATGCAAACGCCTGTTATCGTTTGGGGATTATCAACTGGACAAGATATAAGGACTTTTGGGTATATGCCCTGATTGAATACCTTTTCGGTGTATCCATCGAAACCAAATGTTTTTCTCTGAAATTCAGGTATCGAGTCTTTATAAACACTGAGGATATCAATGATTTCATCAGCGGTTTTGTTTAAATATGAGATTTTGTATTTTTCAGGATGAATTTTGTAATTGAGTTTATTATATTTTTCTCAAAATTGTCTTTGTTTTTCTTCCTTTTCTAGTTTTTGTTTTTCTTCCTTTTCTAGTTTTGTTTTTCTTCCTTTTCTAGTTTTTGTTTTTCTTCCTTTTCTAGTTTTGTTTTTCTTCCTTTTCGAGTCTTTGTTTTTCTTCCTTTTCTTGTCTTTTCCTTTCTTCCTTTTCTTCTCTTTTCCTTTCATCCTTTTCTTGTTTTTGTTTTCTTCTTCTTGTTTTGTTTTCTTCTTCTTCTTCTTGTTTTTGTTTTTCTTCTTCTTGTCTTTGTTTTTCTTCTTCTTGTCTTTTTTTCTTCTTCTTGTCTTCTTCTTGTCTTTTCTTCTTTCTTCTCTTTTTCTTCTTCTTTGCCTTTCTTCCTTTTCTTGTCTTTGCCTTTCTTCCTTTTCTTGTCTTTTCCTTTCTTCCTTTTCTAATCTTTGCCTTTCTTCCTTTTCTTGTCTTTGCCTTTCATCTGAATTTCTTTTTCATTTTCTTTATCATCTGATACAAATTCATGTTCAATTATAATTTTTCTTCCAATCAAAGGATAATCACTATATCTTTTTCCTTCAATATTTCATGTTTTCTTCTCCCCACTTTTATTTCCTTTCATACTTACATATTCTTGACCTTGGACATTTCTTATTCTATACAAAGTCCGACCCATATTTTTGTCAATATTCTCCTCCTTAGTATTATCTATATACCCTTTTGATTTCATTGGCTCCCATTGTTTTGATATGTAGTAGCGTATTTTGTATTCTTATTCTGCTCTGCATTCAAACAACAAGAATCCATATTCCCGAAATTCCCACTACTAAATTGTTTCATCTCATTAAAAGAAATTCCTTAGTTATACTAAACTGACTCTGCTTCACCGCTTTTCAAATATTATCTTCAATAGGAACATTGATCTTATTCTCTTGAGTTAATGGCACTGCGAGATTTAATCAAAAAGTGTCGTATTGCACATTTCGACTGAAGTTCTCAAAATAATTACGTAACGAACCATTTTGGAGGAAGTTCAGATGTGATTTCATTTTCACTAAATAATTGTTATCGAATCTATAGGCATTGTTAAGCAAGGCCAAGTTATATTTACCATTAATAATACTATAGGAGAAAACCTCCCTGATTTTAGTCATACAATTTACGACGTTTATACTGTGTATCCTTATTGAATTTATTGATTGTGTTATATCTTTTATAGTTGATTCATTTCACTTCTCGGTTCCGTTCGGGAAATTTATCGCGATGATTTCATCTATTTTATTTCAAAGAGTAATAGAGTTTTCTCGATTGTTTATTTCTTGTAATCATTTTATTAAGTTTTCTCGAAAACGTTTCAATGAATCCTTTTCTAAATCAAAGAATTCTTTACGCTTGTCCTTATCTAAGTCTTTTGCTTTTGCTTCAAAATTCCTTTTATATTCGGGCGTTACACCTAAGTCTTCCCACATGTTTTGTATTCAATCATATTCCCCATTAAAAATATCTTTTTGGTTAGAATTATTATTCGATTGCTTTTAACATCATATAGAGCTGGTCATTGCTTTTGCTCTGCTATCGTTGTTTCAATATGTACACGCTTATTGCTTTGTTGATTAATATTTTGTTCATAATAATGCTTCCCTTGCCTTGTTTTTGATGTTCCTGGGCGATAATTAATTGTGCTTATACTCACTGGTTTTTGATATTTACAGATAAAAAACCTATTGTTCTTCCCTTCATCTTTTCGTTTATTTAATTGCTTATGTTGCATCTGTTGTGGGTTGTTAGAGTACATCTTTCTTTTAATAATAAAATCCTTATTATAAAATAAAAGAATATATTAATATTATTATATTATAATAACTGTTTTTTAATAAATTTGTTTCATTGGTGCTCATATGGGTTCTGCCCAGCAACATTAGAGTCGTTCACTGATTTGGTATGTGATGCTTTATTTGTTATATACGGACTAAGGTGGATATCATAATATTTTTGCGGGTTTTTTTGATTAGCGACAAAATTCTCCCTGATTAAAGGGTTTGGTTCAGTTGCGCTCACGATTTCTTCGTGGGTTTTTCCGTAAAATGGAGATGGTTTTTTATATTTGGATTTATCAAAATTCACTCTATAAGGTTATATTGATTAACGGTTAAGATATTAGATAATGTACTTACTCATCGTGAGTATTCTGTTTATTTTTTAGAAAATCTGGAATATTGTACTCGTTTTCATATTGTTCTTTTTGAGCGAGGTAATTATTCTTTTCATATTTAATCTTGTTGTCGGGACTGTATACTATGGTTTGCTTTGGGGAGTTATCTTTTTCTCTATTTATCTCAACTTGATTCACAATACACTCTCCAGCACTTGTGCTATCTTGACTATCGTATTTATGAACTGGGATTTGAATGTTAAAGTTATTGTTATTATTATTGTTATTGTTTTCGAGTTTTACATTTGAATCTAAAGCTGGAGTTTTCTTTTCTTTCAATTTTTTTGTATTATCATATCCAAATGCAGAGATTTCAGTATTTCCTAAAAACTGATATTCTGGTATTAAAGGATTAATACAACGTGATGTCACTATCGAGTTCTTTACAGAACCAGGGTGAGATCCCCTGATTTCATCTGGATTATAGTTAAAATTCCTCCCCTTCTGTATTTTAAACTTTTGTCAAAATGTTTTTGTACTTGATTTTGCACCTTCAATATCATGAATTCTCAATCCGCCAGGGCAACTCTCGGTATTATACTTGCTAAATGTATTGGGTTTACTTCCTTCAATATCCGCATATTCATATTTTTCTCCAAGATTAGTAAACACATACCTTGGATCCAATGGATTAGTGACTCGATTAGAAAAAACTTTTTTCTCATATACATCACGATAATCCATATAATTATAGAGTGGCTTATCCCTAGCTTTCATCCTCTTTTCTCAATTATTTTCACTTTTGAATATGTTAATATTATCCCTCATATCCCAGAGTAAATATTTATTTGGCTTAGCGCCTTTGATATCAGATACATCCAATGAATTTCTCAGAAATTTTGGTTGAAAAGCATCATAAATTGGTTTAGCAGTTGGGAGCTTGTATTCAGGGTGTAACGGATTAACATGTCTATTGGTTGAAAAGCAATGATGTCCACGAGGGCAAGATTTTTCGATATCTTTGTTGCTTAAAGTATAATCTTTTTTGTTTAAGAAATTCGATAACGGTTTTGGGGATGACTTTTCAATGTCTTCGTTAGTATTTGTATAAACAATTTTTGAGCTGAAGAAACCATATTTATTTGGACTTGCTTTCTCGATATCTCAAGAGTAGTTGTTTAAGGACCAATCTCTTTTGGTGTCTAGTTGCTTAAATTTCCGAAATGGAATATCCCGGGAGTCTAGAGCTCTATTAGATATTAAATCTTTTCTGTTTAAAGATGGGTAATTAAAATCTTCGATACGGTGGCGGTTGTTTTCTGCATTGGCTTCGGTTACTTCGGTCATATATTATGTATATATCTATAAATTAATATTTCATAAAAAATAATTCAAGTTAAGGAAATAAAATCATAATTCAAGTTGATATCTCAATTAATAATCATTTCTACAGGGGTTGAAATAAATATCCTATATTACCCTAACTTCGAAGATCATTAAACAGCAAGGGAACATTAAAAAGAAGTGATGGATTAACTAAAAAAAATACGGGAGGAGTCACATTATTGGTTTTCTTAGGCATTATATACTTACACTTTGAGTAATTAAATCAATATTCATATAAACAATAACTTATCAATGGCGTTTGTATATGAAGAAAAACGAAAATTCGATTGAATGAACATCGGAGAAGTCCATGATTTAGGACCTGGACAATACATCGCACAAAGTGATACAAAATGAATCAAAAAAAACGCTGCACCATTTAACTCATCATTACCTAAAATGGAAAGCAAAATATCACCAACTCCAGGACCAGGTGCATATATTAAAGACAAATCCGAAGAAAAAGCAATGAAAAATTTGCAAAAGGAGAAGATTATGCATTGCACAAAAATATCTGAACTCGAAATCGATAAAACAATAGAAAATTGTAATAAGCATGTTCCGTTACCACAAGATAAAGAAATAATCGAAAAGAAAACCGCGGAAATCCAGTGTCGACACAATTACGAAAGTCTTGGGTTTTCAATTAAGGAAAAGAGGTTTAAGAAGGAGAGGGAACCTGAAAACCCCGGACCAGGTTATTATATTAACGGTTTATCCATAAAAGAATACGAATGAAGAAACAGAGATAATCTCGATAAAAAAAGAAAAATCCGGAAAATTGAATCAGGACAATTACAAAATAAATTTGGTAAAGTAAGCTCAATACCTCAAAAGCAAACATTTGGTTATGATATCGGTCCTAATGGTATTTTAATTGAAAAAACCAACCCGAATAAATTTAAAACGTTTAGTGGGGTAAAGAATGACACAATTGGTCCTGGCTGTTATGAGCTGGATATACCCGAATCTTGGAAGCAACAAGGAACAAACTGGTCGAAATCTCGAGATCACCGTCAATTCTGATCACATTTAAATAAGTTATCGGATAAAGAAAAATATCGTCCGAAAACAACAAATCCACAAAACAATCTCAACTATGTCGATGGGAATTTCAGAGAGGATGAATACCAGAATAATATTGTTAAAGTAGGTGGTAAGAATAATAGTGTCTTTAATACAACAAAATGATCTATGAATAAATGATTAAAGCACAATATCGATGATAAAATAAGAAAGAACAAAAATACTTCTAATCAAGTCAATTTCCCAGGACCTGGATTCTATTATAACATGAACATTCACAGCGGATTTCACTCAGCGGCAAAAGTACCGAAAACCTCGAATCATGTTTTTGGTTCAACAAGTGAGAAGTTTTTTAATAATAATAATCACAATCCTAATAATATATCTCTACCGTCAAGGGGAATTAACCCACAAATTGCAACGAAATTAGGGCCTGGACAATATTTCCGGAATAACAATATTTATGAAAATGTTATTTGTAGAAATAAAAATTTGGTTGAGTCAAGCGCATTTTGCTCGAAGACCCAAAGATTTAAGAATTCTTCTGCTCGCTCTGAAATAAGCAACAGGAACACTCATCAGTCTTCTAGGTTAGACCATTCAATGTCATTATCTTGTTCATCAACATCTAATAATTTCTTCCCTAATAAATCAATGCAAGGAACATTTTATCGAAAAGAAAAAAGATTTATTGAAGCCGAAAAAGAAATGGAAAGGTTGAGTGAAGGTCCAGGCCCTGGTGCCTATATAAATCCTTTTTCAAATACGGGTATTTCCAATACCATTGACCTGAATGGTCGATTTGTGGACATTCGAACAGGAAAATTATTCAAAGATTTGAACGCAAGACCAAAAACTGGGCTTCATCTTGGAAATCACGAGTCTGTTTGAGAGTCGAAAGCAAGAATGTCCAGTCCACCCGTAGGGAAATATAATCCAAATGTGGTCTCAACAATAGAATATAAAATTATAAAAAATGCGAAATTTGGTGCATCATGTGATAAAGTCGCCTTTAATTCAAGTGTCCCTCAAAACCGAGCAATCCTCAAATATGATGACAATTATGTAGGTCCTGGAATGTATCTAAAAGACAGCAAGATATCGAAAAAACAAATATCACCGGCATTTCATTCATCTCAGCCAAGAGCAATTAGTGTAAGAGAAAGGAAAAAAACATTCCAAGAAATAAAAATGGAAAAACTAGGACCGGGAAAATACAATTGAGACCAATCGGAGGCGTGGATAAAGAGAACATTCAATACAAAATACCTTTAAAAGCCGATCATTATATAGATTAAAATCTTTATCGAATGATTTTAATTTTTTATTGTGTACTGATTTATCAGGTTAATTAAGGCTAATCAATAAAAAATATCTCTCTTTTCTTTCTTAACTAGCTAAAACACATCACATGTTGCAACATTACATTCACATCCTTTTTCCTCTCCTTCTCACATTGTTTGAGATTTCATAACAAATTCGTTTTTATTCACACCATAAATTACTTTGTTTTTCCTTAACGTAGTCATTAATTTGTTTCTTTTTTCTTCTTTTATTTTCTCGAGTTTATTTTTTCACTCTTCCATTCTTGTGTTTCATATTTGGGCTTCCTTTGTTTTCATAGTGTAATCTTCGTATAGTTTATTATACATTATATCATAATTATGACACATTTTTGATATTTGCTGATTTTTCGACGACTTAACTTGAATGTCAATTTCGTTTGCTTTTATATCTAAGTCAATTTGCGCTTTTCCTTTCATAAAATCTTTTTTATTTTCTGCCACAATATAGTACAACATATCCCTTGAGTATTCAACTTCTGTTTTGTAAAATAAGTTGAACAGTTCTTTAGTGTAATGATTATTGTTTTTCATATTGTTAATGATATTGAGGTAGTCATGAAGTCACTCGTGGTGATTCGTGGTATTGTACTGTCCATTAAACATTTTTGAGTCCATTGTTTTTGTTGACAATGAAATACTATTCTTAGCAGTTTCTAAAATCGATTTGTGAATGACAATTAAAGTACGGTCGATAAGTCAGTCAGTTTCGTTTTCAAGTTTTTCTTGGAATAAATCGAACTTTGTTTTATATTCGATGTTATTCATAATATCAGTGTCAATACGGATTACATCGTTATATTGCATTAAATATTTGTTTTTGCATTGATATATTTCCTTAATAATACTAGTTGTATTTTTTGAACTTTTATTTATTTGTAATTGAGCAATATCGTGCTTAAACCCTTCAATTGCTGTATCATACGCGCTTTCAATATCTTTCAACACAATGTTATCCCAAGCTGTTGAAATATTCGGTATACAACCGCTGTTAATGGAGTTAACAAACGCAATTAAAATTTGGGCGAGTTTGACACCATTTATCCTTTGATTATTAATTACCTTCGGTTTCGAATCTTCATATACTTTCTTTTTAAGCGTCAGAAAAGCACTTCGGAATCCTGAGCGAAGGTTATTGAATGGAATTATATTTAATCTCTTTAGTTCTTCCTCGGTTTCAACGGGGCGTGGTAGTGTAATGCATTCACGGTGCTTAAAATATTTCACAATATTATCACGGATTAAATTGTTCTCGTTACTATTCTTCCCCGATATTTTATTCCTTCAACACATTTCCAAATATTCATTCGAACTTATTTCTTCATTTGTTATTGGATCTACTTTATCTAAGGTAAAATCCCTTAATGCCCAGATAAACTTAGGCGCTAATTCTTTAATAACTGTATCCTTTTGATCTTCGAGTTTAGAATTAACCGCGATTGAACTTGATAAATGCGCTGCAAGAGCAAGTTCACCAATTGATTTTTCATCAATATTCCCGTTAATGTTATAAATAAAAAGCGAAGAAATTAAGACGATTAACGCAAAAATTTTACTATCGTATGTTTTAGTGCTTAAATCAACGCTGTTTGTCCCTTCTGAATCGATGAAAATAATTTTAGAATTTGAATTTGGTTTTGATTTTGGGGTGTTCCATAACCAAATTCCTCTAGTACAGCTATTAATTGTCGAAGCCACCTCAAAACCTTTGTTGTTGCTTTGATTACTTCTCCTATTATTATTTAATCATAGATTCATTAGATAAGATTTTCCTGTTCGAGCTTTTCCGACGATTGAAACGATAATAATTTCTTCTTTAATTTTACGTAATATCTCTAACGCTTCCTCATTTAAAGTAAAACTTTTTTTACTGAACTCAATCAAATGAATGGGTTGTTCAATTACATCGTGATCTCCTTCACTCCCTGATGATATTGAATTATTGTTAAAGTCATCGTTATTTAAATCCGAGAGATTATCGCGGTTTTGGGACTTGAAAAAGTTGTTATCAATTTCTTCAATTTTAAATGCTCATTCGTCGTTGTTTGACATATATATTTTTATAAGTATATTTCAATATTCCAAATATTTATTTTCGTATTAATATGCTAGTTATTATTTTTTTTCTTAGTCTCAAGTTATAAGTTAGGTTAGTTCGGTATGTATATGGGAAAGGAGCTGTTAAATATTAGTTAAATATAATATTTAATGTCTTTTAATGGTTTATATTATTATTATGAAATACTATTTATTTTTCAAGAAATTTTAATTCTTCGTCTCTAAATCAGTCTTGACTGGTTATTTGAGATAATCCCATCCATGAACGCATTGCGTTAACAATATCAATATCTCTATGAACACGGGTGTAAACTCCTTTAATCCAATTTCCGTCTTTCACGCAATCATACCCTTTACTGCTTGGATCATATGCTTTAGAATATGGCATGCTATATTTACAATTGTTTTTGCAATTTTCAGATGCGCATTTTTTGCAATCACTATTACCGTCAGGGAAACCAAAAGCATTATCATAGAATGTATAACCTGAGAGAACGACTTTTATTTTCCAATCTCCGTCTTTTCTGGTAAAGAGTTCTTTGCTGAAGTTTCTATGCTTTGCAACGTTCTTTTCTTTAACTAAAACTGATCCCTTATCACCCATATCACGACTTGAACTTCCTTCAAATTGATCGTCATGGCATTCTCATCCAACAACTAATCTTGTTGAACTAATCACCCAACCGCAAATTGGGAATTCTTTAGGGTAATCACTGCTCCATATTTTTATCTTATCGATATCATTTTGTAATAACCCAACCTCTCTCATTTTATTTTCAAATGACTTGCCATAATTATATGGGCCTTCATTACACATGAGTCACTCTTTTTCACCTCCAATCAACACTTCTAAATAAGCCCAGAAATCCTCAGGAAGAGACTTTCCACCGAAGTTGTCTCGTAATTTCAAAAAAATATGACTTAGATTCTCCGGGCTAATATGCTTAGCAGCATCAACACGTATCCCTGAGAAACCAATAGAGTATAAATCTGTAATATAGTCAGCTATTCTTTGCCTCACGTAGTCCTTTTCAGTGTTTCAATCTGTCAGTCCGACTAACCAACCGTAGTTCATATTAAATCCATCTGACCACGAGGAAAGACTACGCTCACAATGAAAATCTAAAGTATCATATGGTACTGCAGGGAATTCTAAGCCTGGTCTTTCTCCAGTAAATTCGTTATTTTTATATAACCAACCAGTAGTGTACCATGGTGATCCTGCAGATCCATTTTTAGGACCCCAATGAACACAAGAGGATCCCCAATTTCTATGATCTTCAGACATATCATTGCCGTTGCCAGCCATATGATTAATCACCGCATCTGCGTAGACTCTTACGTTAACGCTTCTACATTTATCTATCATTTTTTTTAGTTGTGTTCTTGTTCCTTGTCTTGAAGTAAGCCTATAAGACACAGGTTGATAAATAAAACTCCAAGGATTTAATTCTCCATTTTCAACACCATTGAAGTTTAGAATCGATTCTTGAGGTGGAAAAATTTTAGCTCCAAGATATCCTGCTTTACTTAAGAAATCACATTCTTGTTCTATATCCTCATAAGGCCACCCGAAAAATTCGACAACAGCACCTTTTTGTCCATGTTCGTAATTATCTGGTAGTTTAATTACCGGGCTATTCCATTTAAGATATGTTCATTCCAAGTCTAACCTCGCTACAACTAGACCAAGATAATTAACGAGTAAAGCAGATATAGCAATTCCTTCTTTGTATTTACTGGCATCTGCCTTTTTGATTGTGAAAATATTTTTTTTCGATTCATAATCTCCGAATTTAAAAACTAGATATGTGTAGAGAGGAACAGTTTTGTCGTTTAAACGATAAATGAAATTTAAAGTAACGTTCGAATCATCGGCTGAGTATTTCTGCTGAATATAGCCGACAAGTAGACTCATATCTTGGAAAGTAGGTTTCCAGTTTTTGTGTCCACGTGGTGGTGTTTGGAATACACGGTTACCCCAAGAGGCTGGATATTCGGTTTGAGTACCACTTTTACAACTATTTTCGCTGTTGAAATTTGAGCAGTCTTCAGAGTTTGAATAGATAAAAAGTAAAACATTGGTTAAAGTGAATAACAGATAATTCATTCTTTGTATAAAATTTTTTATGATTTTTTGGGTTTTGTGGTTTATTTATTTGTAAAATAATAATTATATTATTTTACTCTTATTAAATGGTTATAAAGTAATAAGTCATTTATTGTTTTATTAAACTATTAAGGGATAAATATATTTAAAAAAGGTGCTTTAAATTTTATTTCCATCAGTAAAACAAGATTGGGGATTGGGGATTGGGGATT
>JAWNBB010002885.1:0-10564 GCA_036325645.1 Balantidium ctenopharyngodoni
TCCCCAATCCCCAATCCCCAATCCTTTATTCAAGCAAAATTAAATAGCATTAATTATCTTTTTGAATCATAATAAACTCTGAAATCCCATAACTTCACTCAGAAGATATCGAAAACTCTAATTCCCCTATTTAATTAACCTCTCACATATTCGCGCACCTATCGATATCGTCATATGTTCTCCCCACATACATCCCCATTATAAAGAACATTTCTATATTTTAGTTAAACTAAAACGCATTATATTTATTCAATTATTTTTATTCAAAATATATTTAATTCAATGAAAGACATTCTCGAAGACTACAAAAAAACAAAATCTCTTACGGCACTTACAACAATTCACTCATTCTTAACCTCAAATCCTTTATCAACATACCTTCAGTTTTCTTCCGAAATCATCAGTCAAATCCTGACAACCTCAAATCACCCAAATGAAAAATTCCGGATTATAACTCACTTTATCGATTTATATCTATCCCAAGAAATCCCAGTCGACCAATGTCCACATCTAAATTGAGATCGACTGATGAACACGAATTACATTTGATACCACTACAAAGATCCAAAAGATTCGAAGCCTTTGGAAGACTTTACGTCTTATATGAACATCGGTAATAATAGCATTAACACGAAGTACATTGATTGGAAGACTCAGTGAGAGGTAGCGCAGAAAAGTGCAAGTGACAGTTCCTCAGCGAACATCTCAAGCGATAGTAATATCAAATTATTCAACGTGCTATTCACTCGAGTTGCCGAGTACTTTTTCTCGAAATTAAATTTAGAACTTAACGACAAGGGGGAATACTCCTCTTCAAAATGAAGCAGTTTATGCACATTTGACAAGTTCGATTACTTCACGACATGAAACGACATTTTATTCGTCCTGTTCGACAAAGTCACCGAAGATTTCAAGACCCCGTTTTATAAATGCTACACGCAGATGGCAATGGACTTGTGAATCGCGTTCAGTGAAAAAGAAATTCGTAACTTTAAAAAACAAATTATTCAAGTCATCATTAAAAACTGAAGCAAACTAAGCTGAGGGTGCTGTAACGATACAGACAACAGCGTTTTTAATTCATTTGCTATTAAATTCGGGGTTAATTGTTTGACAACCTCGAAAATAGTTGAGAAGCAACTCCTTGGGATGACGATTTTGGAAAACGTTTGAACCGACAATGATAAAAATAATGATTCCACGTACGGCGCAAGCTGACTCACAAGCTCGCCGAATATCTTTAGTTTAATATTCGAATCGAACTCCCATTCGCAAATAATCCAAAAAAGTTTTAAAATAATTAAAAGGTTGTTTAGTCTAAAAGTCGTGTTCTATGAAGAGCTTTTGCAGTTGTTTAACTATGCGAAAAGCCCAAAGGATACTGAAACGCAGGAAATTATTTACAAAGTTATTAGTAATAGCGCCAAGGTAATTAATGATGATATACTTAAGAAGTTCATTCGGTATTTGCTACACAACCTTACGACATATAATCACAACGACATCTCTTTACTGATAGAGTTAGTTAAAGGCTTATCGACGGTTGATTATTCTAGTAACGTTAATATAATACTCGATAAATTATACGAAATCACCTTGTCGTCCAGCAATATCGATTATAGCAAGGAACTTTGTGACCTTATCAAGTGGGACGACAATATAGAGAATGCGAAAAACTGTTTTTGAACGTATTTAGATAAAATCATGTCCACAATCTCACCGAACAATTTCGAAAAATGTATCAAATGAGTGAAAGAAATGCTCCTGAACACTCCAAATACTGCAGACATTGCCTTCAAAAACAAAATAAACGACGTGCTATTTGTCGAGAATAATATTGTAGATGCGGTTATTTCTTATGCGAATCAAGGAAACAATAATATCACTACCCTTGATTTCCTTACCTATCTTCTCGATAAAACGGAGAACAATAATTTAATGACCAAAGATATTATCAAGTCCTGATACAACGCATACACAACAAATCAATGAAGAGAGCAGATACCCAAGTTATTCAAATGGTGACAAACACTTCAAGATAAAGCAATTATAAAGGCGGAAACCATATCGTTTCTCCTCGATGAATATTTAGTAGATAACTCCCGGGAGATCAGCAGTGAACTCTACGATTTTTATTGGAGTTGATTTATATCGATTAACACTGGAATATTGAGCCCTGGTATCGAAGAGAAACCAAAATCGTCAATTGAGCAGAAATACACAGGAATATCAAGTACAGGGAAAATGCTTTATTCCTATAGTTATACCCCTGGGAATGATGTGAAGGAGAACTCGCAAGGTCTCTTCAAACTTCAAGAAAAGCAATGAGAAGAATACCATCCTTTTAATTGAAAGTATTTTGATATTGTCTGGAATATGCTCCTGAACCTCGAGAGCAAGGAAAAAACAATAAAACACATCACTCAATTTTTTGAATTATTTAATCTAAAAGGAATTAAATCAGGAAAACGTGCAGCTTTATGGCGTGATTTGATGTCCAAATGTATTGAAGAGTGTCATAAAGTCGACACGTCCGTCAAGCACAAACAAAAATGATTACTATTCTTATCATTGCTGATTGAGGAAAGTGAGCGTAAAGGAACGGCATCTTGCGTCTCTCATTCTGCCTCAATGAAAAGTTACGAAATGAGTCTTATTATACAGAACAACATCGGATACAAACCGGTGGAAAAAGAGTTTACAATTACTGTGAAATCTAATTGAACGGTATGGGATTGAAAAAAGGAAATCGCGAAACGCATTCAAGTAATCCCAGAATGTATCCAGTTGAACATCTATGACAACATCGAAATATCCGACCGTGAAAACGGGAAATTAGTATCGAAACGCTTTACAAATTTAAGCAAAATCACAGTGAGTAAAAGTAACATTCTCGATGAAATCCCTAAAAAACCATGACTTAAAAACGGGGAACTATCACAAGAAGCCAAAGATCTATTCATGGAAGTGTTCAGCAGGTTCTCAACTGATGGTAAAATGTCGAGGGAGCAAAGCTGTAAATTCACGACAGTCGCAACGGACTCGATAGAAACGATTACGATAGACGATGTACGAGTCAGAGGGTGATTCGATAAATACGATGTCGATAAAGACGATATCATTACATGTGAGGACTTTCTCCGTTTTTATTTCGAAGCAATTGACATAGAAAAGAAAGCGTCGACTGTTTGGGATAATATCAGAGCATTTAACTACCGAAACGATTTGAAGAGGTTGAATGAGCCTTGAGACGACTTTAACAACGATAACGATTATTCTATAATGCCAAGGTACATTTTAAGCAACGAGCAAAGCTTTTTCGACGTGTTATTCGGATTACAGAGCGATGAAAACTGAGAATTGGCGAATCAAGCGAACACTTGAGTGAATATGCTATGTACGAATAAAAAGTATTCTGATCTGGTTTGAAGTCAAAATGAAGAATGGGAAGTATGCATGAAGGAAGAAACAAATAAATGAAAGATATTTTATATGTTGCAAATAATCGAAAGCTGAATTGCGAATCGGAAGGAAGAAAAGAATCAAGAGTGGGTTAATAAATACATAGAAAACAAAGGATTTGAAGTATTCCTCAAGGAGAAGTTTATTAGTTTTCAGGAAACGAATGACGAGATTAGTTTAAGCAATTATATTTGTATGTGACAAATCGTGTGAGGGTGTTTGGAAATTGTGTTGCGGTTAGATAAATTCGAGGAGATATTCGAGAAAAGTCAATTACCAGTTTTAGAAAAGGATACTCATAAAAGAAACGACCGAACTGAGAACATGAACGATAGTGAATGTCTAAAACCTAACGACAGCGCCAATCCCGGAGCAGGTAAAGCAATAACCATTGACAATGAACTCCTTAAACAAATATTTGATTTTGTTTACAAAAAATTGAACGGTTTAATCGAGAAATTAAACTGATATGAAATGAACAAAGAGAACAATATCGTGATCAGCAATGAAAAGCCAAATGAAACTTGAAATTCAGAAATAATCAAACACTCGTTAAGTATTATCACTATTCTCACCGTACATTTTCGAGGAGATCATTGCAATTGATATGAATCGCCGAAATTCGATCAGTTCATTATCAATGGGATTCTACTGACTAAATATAAACAGATACTCCCTCATTTTTATTATGCTTTAGGTGTGATGTATTTCGAGGTGGATTCGGAACAGTTTCAAATGAAGATGAAGGAGATACTTGATAAATACATTGTAAATATTCAAATCCTAAAGCAAAACGAGTACAGTTTTATGTTTTCTTGATACGAATATATCATAACGTATCAGCCTTTGTCTCTTGAAAATGCGTTTGAATTAATCACGAAACTCTTAGCCTCCGCCAGTAATCCCTTCTTTTCCAATTATTTAAAAATTATAAGTATCCTTCTCGATTCACTTGATACAAAACGAAAATTGAAATGAAATGAAGAGTACAATATCTGATCGATTCTGGTGGAGAATTATTTACTCGTCGATGAGTGAACATCATCGGGGAGTGAAACCGATAAATGTAACGATTGAATATATTTAACATTATTAAAACTAATAACCACAAATGAATACTTACTCATGGCGTTTTTTAATTCGGAGCGAATACGAAATCTACCGAAATACACGACACAACTCAAGAAAAATATCGAGAGCTATTCCCCTCTTCTTGAAGGCCGGTCTCGTATAAACGGATATATTGGACTATATAATTTACGTAACATATGTTACATGAACAGTGTTTGACAACAATTTTTCAACGTCGCCTGCTTTAGATATGGCATAATCAATTCCAGAGACAATCTCCCAGCAAACCCCGTCGCAGATAAAACCGACGATGATTCCTGATTGCATCAATTACAAAAAATGTTTACTTTCCTTCAACTATCCAACCGTTCGGACTTCTCGCCTAATGATTTCGTGTATAGCTTTAAGGATATCGACAATCAGCCAACGGATATAAATATTCAATGCGATGCCTCGGAATTTTGACTGCGTTTCATGGAAAAAATAGAAAAAAGTTGAAGCAACACTAAGTACAAGTATTGAATGAAGAGCATATTCAACGGAGAGACGTGCTCGCAATGAATATGCAGTGAGTGCGGGAGTGTCAGGAATCGCTTTGAAGAATTAATATTTTTAAATCTGGAAATCAAGCAATTAAATAATTGAGATGATAGTTTGAAAAAATATATCAGCGAGGAAATGATCGACGATTTCACCTGTGAGAAATGTGCAGAGAAGAAAAGACATATTAAACGGATATCCTTGAACAAGCTCCCGAATGTTTGAATTGTACATTTACAAAGAATCAGCTTTAACTACGAGACGTTCTTGATGGAAAAGATTAATTCGCGGCTTGAGTTTAGCATGGACATTAATTTGAAAGACTATTGCACAGAAACAATAAATCAAAGCACCGGGCTCTCGATTGAAGATGAGGAGTATTTGAATAAGGTTTATGAAAGAGAGGATCAGTATTACAAATATAAATTAAAAGGGGTTGTCGTTCACAGCGGAACTGCGCAATATGGACATTATTATTCAATAATAAACACTCAGGTGTTCGACACGGAGAGGGAGGCAAGTAAAAAAGAGAAATGGTTGAAATTCAATGACGGTATGGTTACGACTTATACATTATCGAATTTAAAAGATGAAACGTTCGGAGGAGATTATAAAGGAGGAAATGGGAACACGAATCAATGGTATCAGCCAGCTCAGTCCAGCAGTAACAACTTTTGGGATGAATCTTCGAAAAACGCTTACATGTGAGTGTATGAGCGTGAAGTTAAATTTCCTGTGATTATCCTCGCAGATGATGATGATCACAGTAATATCAGCGAATTACGAGAATGGGATAATTTCGATAAATTCCTTAAACAGATTGATCCTTTTATTAAACCCGCCCCTTCAGGTACTGACCATGATCATTCCTCGCAGGGTATTTCCACTGATCAAGATAGTGAACGTTTATATAAATATAAAAACGAAGTTTTAAATATCGTACCATATCACTACCTATCACATTCGAATATCAACTATGATAGCAATTATTATAAAAGTGTCGTATCCGATAACATTCTCTGCCGCAACGACAAGAACATATACTCAACGTATTTCTGCGACTTCATCAATTCGATAACTGAGTACTTGTATAAAAATATCAATGAAATCAGTGAATGCAACTGAGTCAAGATGATCAAAACGGTCGATTCTATTTTAATTAACATTATCACAAGAACCTCGACGAAGCTGCATATTGCTTCGATTACTTCTAATATAACGGAGCTCGTTGACCTTCGGCCAAAACTGTCGAAAATTATTTTGGAGTCGTTTCTGGAGAATAAGCAAAGGTTTATGTTCACGTTGGTTATTACTATCGACGATAAATGAAATTCGTCATTTCAAAAATATTTAACGCAAACGCTGATAACCGCGCTGTCTTCGGAGAAAGGAAGTGAAGAGTATTTAAAAGGTGTAGAAGTACTTGATTATTGATATTCACTCTGACCAAATGAAATATCGAAAACATGGACGAAAATGTTATCGTTCCTTGATATCTTTGATACCCTCGCGAAGAACAAAAATGAAAACATAATATCTCTTTGATTGGAAAAAGATACGATTTATATTCTCGGCGACTTCTTCCTTGGTAAGGAAAGTCCATTTTACGGACAAGGACAATCGAGAAACGAAATGGGAAATAAGACAGTAAATGCCAAATTCGCTCCTTGAATAAGTACTATAAGTATACTTGCAAGGTATTGTACTAATTGACAAAATATAAAAACTCCACATCAACTCCAGATAAACGGAGAAGAAGAAAGCAATGAAATTCCTTGAACTGAAAAGGATATAATAATACTGTCATCAAATATATTTTTCAAAAAATGTATCAAGGACAACTACCATAACAGCGCTCTCAGCAAATGAATCGCGCATTGAATGTACAACGATAAGGAGTTCACCTATCGACGTATTTATTCAATCATCGATAACATCGACTCTTCTTCCACTCTGAGTGAAATCAAGGATTGCTTCGATTTATTGTTCAATGTAATTACTTTAGAAGATAAATATTCGTTGTATCGGTGTGAAGCGATTTGAGGAATTCCGAATTTGACGTTTAAAAACGATATTTGCGATGTCAACAATAATGCGATGATCAAGTTTATTTCGAGTGCGTTCCCCAGGAAAGAGGGGCTTGTGGATAGGTTTTTATCAAAATGGAAAGGATTAGGGGATTATATTGTTGTTATTTCGTATTTTTTCGGAATTCTTTATAAAAGCGCAAGGGTTTTCAGATACTTCGAGCTTCTTCCCTGTCCGAAAGGGATTTACAAAAGTTTGTTCGATTATGTTTTTGACTTAGCCAGAGATGAAATTGAAAGGTTGGTTAATTTAGACATGCTGGGGAAGTACACTGATAATTTAAGAATTGTTGAGAATTGTATGAATGGATATGATCAGAAAAAGAAAGAATTTTTAAAAGAACTCGAAGAAAAGACGGAAGATGTTGAAGAGGTGTGAGAAGAAATAAATTCATTTTGAGAGAGTGAGTTTTATCCCAAGGTTAAATTAAAGAAAGTTCTTGATGAAAGGATTGAAAATATGCCGAATCAAGCAGCGAATCAGTTAAATGTGTTTATATTGAAATGCGACATGACCGTGGAAGTTGAAAGTGAAGACATTGATATAAATACTCACCTAAATGCAAGTAGCAGTATTAGCACAACACAGTCGAACAGTATAGCTACAACGAAGAAGGTGGATAATAATATTATTAATCTCACTGAAAATAACGATATCAACAAATGAAAAACATATCTCAAAACAAAGGGAAATACACACAACCCAGTTTCTTACGCTCAAGGAATAAATTTACCGATAATCGAAGAAGAAAAAGCATCTTCTATAAAGGCAGTTTGAGGCGATGAGAAGGAAGAAAAAAAATGCGAAGAATTCCCTTTGCTCACCTCCAAAAATTGTTCTAGTTCAGATGAACACGTGCAGCCCACAATATATCACTCATTCGACAGTTCTGAAGCGTTCTATCTGAATCTTATCAGACAGAATTTATCTGAACTGAAAGGTGAAGATAATCCCAGACCGTTTGCATGGGATATTGATGAAGTAATTGAAAGAACAAAAAACGACGACAACAAAGGAAAAAGTTGACCGAGATGTCTCCTGTTTCGTTCCTTTGAATATACCCCTTTAGGTAATATAAATAATAATCAAAATAAGAAAAAACCTTTGTTTACTGTTACAAAATACGAGACAACGAATGATTCGAATTATCCGAATGATAATTTATTGGACTTTGATTATTTTAATAAAAATGAAAATACAAACAAAGGTAACGAAGATATTGTAAAGAATAGAAATAGTAATGATAAAGTGGAGGATGCTGATTGTTCAGGAAGGACTAAAGAGAATGAAAGTAATTGTAATCAAACGGAACAATTTGATGCCAAAGGTGATATCTGGAGTGAAGTCAAAGAAGAAGATCAAAACAATGAAGAAAAGATAAAGGGAGTTGATGATGAAGGAAATAACTGTCCACTAACGGAAGGTAGCAAAGTAAATGCGATTATAAATGTGCAAGACAATGCCGCTTTTGTAAATCCTGAAGATAATAAAAATGATGAACTCAAAAGCGGAGCAAGTGCGGAGATTGAATTAAAAAACACACAAACAGAAGAAACAAATAATGCCAAAAATATGATTCAAGAGGAGGAAGAAGAGAATAATAAAGAAATCAAAAATATAGAGCAAGCCCCTGAAATTCAAGATAATTGAAATCAATTTGTCAACGAAGGAGATAATACAAAAGATAATCCTATTAATGACAATGCAGAAGCTGCAGCGTTTTCATTATTTACCCAAGATCCACCGAACCAATTGGAACACCCGGAAGATGAGAACGAAAGCGCAATTTTGAACAACATAAACGAAAACCCATTTGATAATAATTGAGAATGTCCTGATAAAGTACAAAACAAAGAAAGCTGAATTAAACCTGTCACCCATAATGCACTTTATACAATTCATCTACGACGATATCTCGTGGTAAACGCGTCAAAAGAAACAGGAGTGAAAACGACAACGAAATTCCTTGAATCAAATACAACATATAAACCTATCTCTGAATGAATAACGCTAACAAACAAAGAATCAGTTTCTCAAATAATATCCTGAACAATAAACCCAAAAGCACAGAAAACGATTCAAAATATCGAAATCACATGCGAAAAATATGAAATCTCCAACGTCGAATTAATAGAAAACCAATATGAAATTGGCACTTACCCGAGGCGTTCTCATAGCTTTAATTGAGGAGATCAAGCTCATCTTAACTGAGCCCACAATTTAACCGAGAGGAAGCAAAGTGCTGGGAGTTTCGAAGAGAAAAACAGTTATTTGTGTGAAATCAATTGCCCAGTTTGCGGAAAACAAAATATGATTTCCGATGGGGACATTGAACTCAAATGTAAAGTTTGTCAGTCTTCTCTGTTTCAGTAATGTCCTTTTACTGAAATGATTAAAACATCCAGATTAAATTAGTATTTTAATTACTATTATTATAAAGGACTTTACTGATATCTTATTGGATTATATAATCAGTAATTATATAAAAAGAAGATAGCCATAACTATATGGAATATAAAGGGGGAATTGATACTCCAGGAGTAAAGAGATCATTTGAACACGGGAACTGTTGTAACTGCTTTTGTTAGAATAATATAGGGATAATAAGATTTGGGGAAGGGATTAGGCTATGATAAAGGAAATGCGATGAGAAAGGAACTTGATCAACATAAAAGATAAGGCACACGCACAAAGGAAATTGCAAGAATTAGTGATTAGTCCTCTATAAATAGAAAATATAGCACTATGAGTAAAGGATAGAATCACAATGCAAGCAATAGTAGCACACATAGTCAAGCATTTGAAAACACTAATTAGAAGATTCGAAAAAATAATTGTTTGCTTTTAACTAACAATGAAGACAAACATCATAAAAAGTTCTTGAAATAAAAAGCAATAACCAATAGAAGATTTAGCAAATTGTTTTGGACAAACAATCAACGCAAAAGAGAGGTAACAACAGCAATGACAAAATGTGATTAACTTGAGGGAATTACTTTCCAATAACTCAGCCTCAAATGTTTTAAATTCAAATCATCGATGTTGTAAGACTATAACTGTATTTTACGATTAAGGAAGCGGTTGCAGCGCTAAAAACAAAAGCAATAACAGAACAATTAAGTGTTATTAGCTTGAATTTTAGGTCCAAAGAGCCGATTTATGAAACTTCAATCCATTCTAAACACATAAAACATCAAAGAATTGAACCATATTAGAATGAGTATCCGATAACTTAGTAACAAAGTAATTTGGTAACGATGCAAATTATATAGAAGAATCTATTTTATATATAGAACAACATAATTTGATTTTATTCATATAAGATATCTAATTAATTGATCCATTATTTGTTTTATTTCTTAATACGTATATATAGATACATGGGGATTGGGGATTGGGGATT